>JASSUY010029076.1:0-15629 GCA_032466535.1 Forpus xanthops
GGGTTGGACATAGCCTTGGGTGGCATGGTTTAGTGGGAGGTGTCCCTGCCCATGGCAGGGGGGTTGGAACTAGATGAACTTAAGGTCTTTTCCAACCTTAACTATTTTATGACTCTATGATTACCAGTCGTCCAATTAGTTTAACTGCAGCTTTGCCTTTAGCTTGTGAAATGCAGGCTTTCTCCAGACTTGGTTCCTGCAGCTGGACTTACATAATTTTGATCCTGATTTCACTGTCTGCTGCACGTTCACTGAAAACTAGTGTCAGGTGGTAGCTTGGTGATCTGCATGAAAACAGTTGGGTCCAGTCCGTAAAGAGTGGCATCCCAGAAGCTCTCATTGCATTTGGACATGTGTGGCTCTGCCGTTTCCAATTTTCACAGTCAAGATGAGGAGGAAACATTAATGAGGTGACCAAGCTCCTTTCTGGCTGCTGTGCCACTGTAATGGCAGAGACTGTCCTGTCATCCTGGGCCTCCTCCAAAACTGACCTTATTTAGTTTTCTGATAGTTGCTAAACCGAGTTTTTTTCTTTTTATCACATGGATTTGCTTTTGCAAACTGCACACCGTGGTGCCTACACCCGTTTTCAGCCCACAGAACTAAAGAGCTCTTGGTGTTACTGCCATGGTGGGCTGCTGAGTGAGTTTTTCCAAAGCCGGGGAGGGGGGTGTTGCCAACCAGAGGGAAGAATCCATTCCAATATTACTGTTTCACTTTGTTTTTCAGGTTAGGCTGTTGAGATAAAAAGTGGTGGACATTCGTGACTGAATGGAATCTCTCCCACTGTGCAGCCATGCCCCCTCTCGACGTGCCTGCCAATGCCAGCACTTCCTTCATAAACTCTTACATCACACTCAAGACTGAGGACATCACAGAATCTGACCAAGGAGTCTGAACCAGCTGTTTCCATGGACACAATCTCCATAGTGACAGTGGGAAGGGGAGGGGGGAAAAAGGAAAGAGGTGGGGGGAATTAAAGAGGGAGGGATAAATATATATATATATATATATATATAAAGATCTATTTTTTAGTCTTGAAAGACTTTGTTTTAAATGAAAGGTGCGCTATATCCCTTTTGATGCTTTTGATTAAAATTACCAAAACCCCATATAAATTAAAAAAGAAAACTGTAGCTAAAGTAAATATTAAATCCAAAATCAAAGCAAGGCTTACGGAGCCTAACATCTTGTGGGAAAGAAGAGCAAAACTGGGAATACTCCAAATAGGACTTGTCTCCCTTCCTCTTGCTTGCTTTCTCACAACATCCAAGAAAGTTCAACTTTAAAAGGCAAATAAGAACATGATAATTTGTAGGGTTTGGGAAGAAGACTTGGATGGTTGTAGGTGATGGGGTGTCAGTACTTGAGTATGCAGGGTAGAGAGGTTGTCGTTTTTGAGAAACACTATTAAAACATCTGAACACTCTTGGGTCATGAGACTCATGAAGTAAGAGATAGCTGCTGCTTGCTCGATCCCATACACCTTGTTTGTGTGGGAATGTCGGTACCATGCAGTTGGAAGGGGTATCTGCCCTTCGTGGCAGCAACATGCACTTCCAAATCATTGCAAGGTGCTGCCTTCAGTTTTGAAGGCAGGTGACAGGAAGGTATAGTTTACCTGCCAGATGGGGGAGCTGGAAAGGAAGTCTGAATGTTCTTGGAGTCAGTTTGTCTTCAAACCGATCAGAAAATCTACGTAGCCCTTTTATTATTTACGTTTTGCTTTTCCTGAGGAAGGAAGAGGGAATGTCGGTGTAACAGCCGTGTAACAGTATGTGGTTACTTGGGGTGGTGGTTTGGGTCGGGGTGGTGGTTTGTTTTGTAAATTATGTAATTTTAAAACATTTGGGTTTGTAAGGAACTACAACAAAACCCTGATTGTTTTTTCCTTGTTAAGGCCTTAAGAAAGGGGTTAGTGCATCTTTCAGGGGTCACTCTGCCATGGGAAAAAAAATAGCTGTTTCACAAACAGTTTTATATAAAAAAAGCTTAAAAAAACCAAAAAAACTAATAAACTTCATTTTAACCTTGTCTCCTTTTATTTTGTGCGAACTTGATTTGTTTCAAAGGACAGAGAGACAGTACTATCTGCTGCTTTTCAGTTTCTTTGCCTTCTTCAGTTCTGCCTTCAGTGATGACCTTCTGAACCGGCCAAGCAAGAGGAAGACCACAAAAGCTTTTAAAAACTAAAGTTTAGGAATCGTTTGCTGTTCAGAGATAAAGAGCCAATGACTGGATGAATTTTGTTCATGTGAAGTTGGTGGTATTTCACCAAGTTACTGACTTCTTTCACTCGTGGGATGGAAGCCTGTCCTAGTGATATCAAACAGCGTGGTGTTTACTGGGAAGTCACTAGAGATAGGGATCTAACCAGCATGACTCGGGTAAAAGAATGGGGTTGCTATTGTGGGGAGGGAAGAACTATTTTAAAAGGTTATGTACTGGATGCTTGCGCAGCTACTCGCATTTTGGAGTATTCAGCACATAAAAAATCTATGATAGCTCATATTAAGATATCTATTTTAACTCTATTTTTAAAGATCAATTTAAAGATTTGGGAGATAATTTGGCATTTATTTATTTCTGAAAGTTGCTACTCTCACTGATACGTATTTGGAAAGAAAGGGCAGTCTTCTGCTTACTGCTTTCCCAGTAGCAGCTACTTGAGTCAGTATGTCCTTCTACATTAAGAAATAGACCTGTTGTGATAAATGTCACTAATGTGTCCTGAATTGGTGCTGAAAATATTTAACTGCTGGTGTAGTCAGAAAAAAATCATTTTTAGCATAGTTAATGTGATTGAGTAAATGACTTCTTTTCAACTGAATAAAAGTTGTTTTTTTTTTTTGCTAGTGTCTGTTCTATTCTACCTGTTCTGGAAAAGGAAAAAGAGTCACTGTTATCGCACTGATGTATGTTGGTGAAGAAACCCACATTGTGGTTGTACCACAGCAGAGGACCCTGTTGTGAAACCGCTCAGTTTGTTCCTTTTGGTTCTTCAGGGTGGTGTCACACAGTTGAGGGAAGGGGTTTGGGGAGCTGGGAGGGAGGGAGTCTTGGAGGAGCCTTGGGGGTGCTCATGGCAATTGTTCTGTTGTGGTGCTCCGTGAAACACCACACTTGGCTCTATGGGAAGTATTTGTTGCTGGGGAGTGCTTAAAGGTTCAAATCAAATGCTACTTAGCCCCTCCTCAGCGTTGTTGTCAGAGGTAAGGGGTGTGCTTTAATAGGGGTGTTTCAGGTTGTCTTTGTTGGTCTAGTCTTCACAGAAACCAAAGCTGCCATGGTTCACTGAAACCAAGGCAGGAGGAATCTAAACAATGTGTAATGGCTTCTTAGAAGAACCTGGAAATGGTCCAGAACACTCATAAAACCCAGTTGGAAAGAAAAATTTCTTTTGGCTCAGAAGATGCAAAGTGCCTGAGTGGATTCTGAAAGCCGTTGTACAAAATGTTTGCCAGCTCCATCCTGCAAAAGCAATTAACAGCTTGATATTATGGATACCTCAGACTTGAAAGCTTTGGAAATCTTGGCTAATTTAGTTTGTGGAGCAGAAATCACCTGCGGCAGAAAGTTAAAACATGGATATTGTGTAAAGAAGAAAATGTGTGGCCTGCCAGCTGCTTGGGAAGTACCTATTTGGATGAGGAAGGAACTAATGAGACTTTGGATAAGGGAGCTTATTTTTCAAGTTTCTCCACACTATCTGACTCCCATCAGGATCTCTGAGGAAAAAGGATTGCACTGGTTTGCTGGGGAATGTGTGTGATGGATTAATGGTGTTTCTGAAGTGTGTGGCTGCCATTTTAAAAGAAAGGTCTGCACTTAATCTGAGTGAGGCAGCACTGCTGAACACGGTCAAGGAAAAAAAAAACCATGTTTTTCCATAAAGGATATGTAATGGATTCAACTTGCAAAGGATGTCTTACGAGCTCATCAGTGTTCAACTGGAGACAAGGATGAGGGAACTTCTCCCACAGGAACTGATAGAGGTCCTGGGATGTATACAGCGAGCATATGTTGATTCCAGGAGCTGCTGATTGATACAGTGATCACGGATTTCAACTGCATGTGAAGTCTACCCTTGGAAAGCCAAGGCATCGACTACTGTGGAGCTTACAGTGAGTAAGATTGTGCAGCACAGGAGAAAGCAGACTCGGCTGTTGCTGCAGAAGGTGGTGGCCATCCTCCCTAACTTGTGCATCACCTTGGTATGAGTGGGATTTTACCTGGGGTTGTGATGTTCTTGAACCTTTTTAATCAGTCTTAGACCAACACAAACTGATGGTCCAGAATGGTGTCGAAATAAAAGAATGCTAAGGGGTTCATCGCAAAGCGTCTGCCAAAGAATGCTGAGCATCTGGTTTGTGGAGTCCAGCCAGTGCGAGCTAAAGAAGGAACATTATTGGTGGGATGTGCATTTTTTAAAGTAGTTTGTCAAGATATGGGCAACTACATGACAGCTCTGGAATTCTGGCTGTTCAATGCACAGTATAAACTGTAATGTACGTAATGACATATGTGAGGGAAGGTAGTACCTTTAAATTGTGACATTTACCGGGAGAACATTTCGGGGCTCAGATACAAACTTTCTACATCAGCATGCCTAATAACAGTGTTACTACATCAGGAATGACCTCTGCCATCTTTAATGCAGTGGCTGTCCTGTACATGATAAGGAGTACTTGGTAGAGGGGCACAAAACTGCTTTATCTGACCTTGTGTCTGTCTTACCAGAATGACTAGAAGAAGCAGTCCTCTATCTAGAAATGTAGAAAGTTAGGTTCAAGTATCAGACCTTTGGAAGTAGAGCAGGATATCTGGATGGTTGAGGATGAATAAATCATCATTGGTCTGAACTTCCTTTTAGTGGTTAAAAGTTGTGGAAAACCAGAGAGAATACAGGTCATCTAGGGGGTTACGGATGTAGAATACACAAGGATACGACAAATATTTTGTGGCTCTGCTGACTTCCATGTGAGAATTTGGAGGTGTAGTTGCAATCAGAGTTTTGGGTTAGAAATCCTCGTGTGAAATGGGGTAAGGTTCTTGTTTGGCTGTGGAATATTTCTAACAGGTTGGGGAGGGTTGGTTGGTTTAGTTTGGTGTTTGGGGATCTTTAGGTAGAGCTGCTGCAGTGTGTTGTGAGTCGGACAATTCAGTCAATAAAAGAAGAGGCACAAGTAATTCCTAGAACATTGTGGGAGACCAGTAACTCCAGTACTTTCTTTTTGGCACTGCTGCATGCCAAAGAGAGTTTATGCGTATGACTGAAAAATCACCTCCTTGCAGATACCCTGCACCCTACCTAGCTCCCAAAGTGGCCTGCACCGTTCAGCTGGAAATTGTAACTTAAAGCTGTAAAGGAAAGAATGAGGCTTTCTTTATGGAGTATAGGTCAGTGAAATAGCTGCTGTCTTTATATGTGAGTGCTTCATTTTTTACTCTGCCTATACTTTTGGTCAAATGCATAAAGTTTGCTTTGTCATCCAGCTGAAAAATGGACAGGGTGCTGCTTATGTAGGGTTCAGTTTCCTAAGTGTCCTAGTTAGGACCTCTGCAGGAGGGAGCCTGAATTAGGGGAAAAGCTTTGCTTGTTTGCTGGCTTCTTCCATGGGGCTATATTGAAAGCCAAGATTGCTTCCCTTTCCTCCTCCTCTAGAATTACTTCACTCAGTTTAATGCTATGGTTTCAGGTTCTTAACCTTACCAGCTCACTTTAGAGAAATGCTGGTAATTCTTAGCAGCCCTAGAGAGAGTTATGTCCCATCTAAATAATTTGAATAAGAAATAAACTCTCCTAGCCCATAGCAAACCTCCTGTGCAGGAGGGTTGGAGGTTGGTGACCATGGCTTGGAGCTATATCGTGACATTGTTTTTCTGGGGGTTACCGAAATGATTTCAGTGCCACATCTTTCAGTGAGGGTCCTGTGAGCTGAAGCCACTCTGTCAGAGCAGTGTAACCACATCTAAGGATTGTATTATAAAGGGAAAAAGTACATTTTATAGCATTTGTATTAGGAAAACTTGAATTCCACCTGGATTCCTGCACCTGAGCTGTGTTTTCCTCTCGGAAGAAAAGTGGATCATGAAATTCTTACATGTTACAGATTATTTTGAGGACATTATTTTGGGGATGTTGGAATGATACTTGGATGTTGAATGGATACTTGAGCTAGATGATGGGGCATAACAATATCTGCTTCTCATGCACTTTTTCATCAGCTGGTGTTGAAGTACCTTACGAGTAAGACAAATCCCACTTGTAGTTGTTCCCATTTGTAGCTGTAAGAAATACAGAAAAAATAAATACAAATCAGTGTTCAGTGTTGTGTGATGAAAATGAGATTAGGAATTGGCATGTGGAAATGGATCTCAAAAGAGGCAAGAAAAGACCATGTGTGTAAGCAGAACAAAGACTGTGATCTGATGTAACACTTCTGGGGCTTGTAATGTGTCTACTGGTTTGGAAACGACGTTGAGGAGGTTGCCATGTATAAATGGATGTTGCAGTCTGTTCAGCTGGTGTCCTGTCTGTCCCTGGGGTGGCTAAAACACCTGAGGAGGAATTGCTGCTACCTGTACAGGTGATGGCAAAGCTATACGTGACCATTTGGAAATGAAACCAGAGAGCTGCTCTCTGCAAGAAAATGAGCAAAGCTTGTGAAACACCGTTGGTGGAGATACTTCCAGCAACCAAAGGCAGAGGCCATATAGAATGGACCACTCTTTAGACTAAGCAGATTTCCAGATTTTTCATGTTTGATTCTGCTCCAAGTGTGGAACGTTCTCAGCTTCAGAGGGCAGGAAATTGTGCTGGGAGAAGAAACAGCTTCCAGAGCCATGAGATGGAAGCAGGCATTTGCAGCCTTACAGAAAGTATTAATGGCTGCAGTCTTCGTGGCCTACTTCAGCCACACAACTCATTTTTACTGAAAACGGCAGCAGCACATTGCCACTGAAACACAAAAGACATAGAAAAGGTGCTGTTACAGCAGAAATTGAAGTGTTCCTTATGGCAAATGTAAAAGATTGACTTAGCAAACATTGAGTTTGTAGTTTGTTGCTTCAGAAGAAGAGGGAAAGAAGGTGCTTCCTTTTGGACCATGTGGAATTGTTGCAGTCTAGAAGATGAACAAATCAGAAAATGAACAAATTAGAAATCACTAAAACTAATCCCAGTCCTTAATAATTGGCAACAGTGACTGCAGACTGACAGTGACTGAGATGAATTCTGCTTTGGAGCATGCTCCAGTGGCCTGAAGTGCTGCCCATTGCTAGCATTTGATGGATTCACCCCCGAGATGAGGTTCAAACTACAGCTTTATGGTCCAAAGTTCCTCTCAAAAATAAGGAAAGGTGAGAAAAGAGCGACCTGCTTGTTTGAAGGAGCCACAAAGAAATGATAGGTCAGTAGAAGAAGGTTTGTTCTTGAGGCTTGCTCTTGCTAAAACATGAGAGGAGGGGACCTGGCTCCGCCAGAAAGGCACCCGAAGGCCTGGTGGTGTCACTAGTGGAGGTGGCTGCTCCTGCTGCTGTGTTCTGTATGAAGATGCATGTGTGTGAGTTCTGGAAGAACAGCCTGGGTAGGTCCCATACCAAACTTTGCCATTTATTAGACTACAAAGCAACAAGCCCTGAAATCAGCTCTTTAATATAGAACAACCTTTTTGCATCCAAATGGTTGTTCCAAATAGAGGATAGTCTCCACTGTACCTAAAAGGGAAATGTTGGCCAGGTCACTGGGGTTGGTTGGTTCCTCTTCAAAGCACACATACATCATCTTGGTTTTCTACCTCCAGCCAACAGCAACCCACAGAAACCATGGAATACAAATGTTGTCAATTTTCTGGGGTTTCATTTGAGCCAATAGAAAGAGCTGCACCTGAAGTCTGTGCAACCTTTATGTCCACAGAGGGAGAGATTTGCCCCTTATTCTTAGCATTTATTGGAGTTATTTGGACTTTGAGAGTAGCTGATCAAAAACCTAAACAGCCCTCCCCAGTCTGCAGTCAAGTGTTCAGTGCAGCGTCTGGTGGAGCTTTCCTTTCTTGTCCTTTACAGTGCAAGAGGAAAGACCAGTCTGGGGCTTGTCCAAACAGCCTTTCTATCTGGCAACAGCTCTCTTTTTTCTTCACAAGGTGCATTAAGGATATGCCGATTTGTGGAGTTTAGGAATATATATTCTTACCTTTTTGATTTGTAAGTGTATGCCTATGTCTGGAAATCTGTGAGTACAGGGTTCAGTAGCTGAGAAAAAACTGTTGTATTCATTGAACACTGAGCATTTATATTAAACAGACTGCATTTCTTTTTGTGGGAATGGTAAAAACCACAGCTGCCATCTGTCATGAGGTCAGAGGGCACTTAAATGCCACAATTCCAAGTCTCCCATGAGGCACTGTACCCCTGCACAAGGAAACAGGCAGTGTTCATGAAAGAATAAGATCCTTCCTTGCTGTAAGAATTGTAGGATCACAGACTGGTTTGAGTTGGAATGGACCTCAAAGCTTATCCACTTCAGCCCCCTGCCATGTGCAGGGAAACCTTCCACCAGACCAGGTTGCTCCAAGCCCTGTCCAACCTGGCCTTGAGCACTGCCAGGGATGGGGCAGCCACAGCTTCTCTGGGTAACCTGTGCCAGGGCCTCAGCACCCTCATAGTGGTGAGACACTGATGGCTTCTTCCTAATGTCTAATCTAAATCTACCTTCTGTCAGGTTAAAGCCATTTTGCCCTTTGTCCTGTTACTATGCCCTTGTAAAAAGCTCCTCTCCAGGTTTCTTGTAGCCCCTTTTAAGCCCCAGAACCTGCTAAGGTCTCCCCTGAGCCTTCTGTTCTCCAGGCTGAACAAGCAGGCTTTGTACCTTCAGACCACAGCTTCCTAAGTGCCCATCCTTGAAATAAGCTTATAACAGACATACAACACAACAACTCAATTTGGAGGCAAAGAAACTGCAAACTCCTGTATTTTCCCTTCTGCCTCAACTGAAGGCAACCATTTGAGCTTGATTTACACTGCTGCCTGTGCAGCTCAGGCTGTTGTAATTGCCAGAGTGACAAGTATTCCTAGTTATACTGAAAAGCCTTGTGGCACTGTGATTCAGAAAGCACCTGAGATTTCATAACAGGCAGGAACAGATCGAGACATCTTCATCCTTGTTTCTGTTGGTTACAGGAGTCTTCTCAAGACTCTGTCATTATATTCCTCCATCTTTTACATTACTGTTGTGTATTCTGTGTGGCTTGCAGGTAACTCATCCTGGTTTTTGTAACTCATCTTGGAGTCACTCAAGGATTGTGTTGTGCAATTATAGCCCTAAGGAATGCGGGAACTCACATCTCCCAGCCCTCTTTTTGACACTGAAGTGCAACCAAGGGCATGTATAGCTGCTCTCTGTTCCTCAGACAACACAGAAAGCCCCAGCACCTCCAGGCTCACCCAGAGGTTACTCCCCTGGTAACTGGTGGCTATTTCAGAGCTGTTACACTTCAGCAACGTCTCCAGTAGGGGTTTTGGCCTGTTACGGGTCTGCACCATTGGGGCAGGTCAGAAATCCCAGATTTCAGGGTTTTCCTCTCTCTTTTTTTAATAGAATCAGTAAATGTATTCCATATTTCTTCAGCTTTCCTTTCTATTTTTCCAAAACCGAAGAAACCTCCATTGCTCAAAGGCATACGTGCTCTAGATCAGGAGTTACGCAAGAACTCAAACTGTGGCTGTGAGTGGCAATCCCAGCCCAGCTGCCACGACTATTACAAAAAGGACAGATGTGAACTTTGTGCCTGCCCTTCACATTGATGTTTGAAAGCCATCTGGAACCCCTGCGGAACAGACTGCATGGGATCTCTCCAGGTCTCTCTCATGGCTTAGTGAAGGCCAGCCATGGAGCTGTATTGGGTTGCCCAAGGCTTTGGGCAGTGAGGTTTGATAAACCTTCAGGGAGAGCCTCCATTCCCTCTCTGTGCCCTCCTTCCTGCGCTGAGCCTTTCCCCTGGAGCAGCAATTCCTCCTTTACCCAGTCACAGTTCCCATTGCTGCCTCCTGCCTGTCCCTGTGCAGCCTGGAGAAGAATATGGCTCCCTCCTGCTAACAAATGCAGCAGTTCATATTGGTGTCATAAGTCAGGGCAGCCGATCTGCATGGATCCCTTATAATGATCAATGTTTGACCCTGAAATACAGCACACCTGCAGAGCTTTGATGCAGCCGAACCTCATTCCTGCAGGGAATTGCACAGTGATCCCTTCCTCCTCAGCCAGGAGGAAAGGGGAGCACAGACCACTGCCTGCAGGAAGCCTTTGGAAAAGCCTTCATCTTCAAAGCCTTACTTCTTCTAATAGAAACTCCCGCTCGCTTTTTCCCTGTTCTTTACCAAACCTTTACCGTGCTTTGCAGACCAGAACTCTTTGCTCTCGTTTCAGCAGAGCTCAGTCTGCTTGAGGAGAGCAGGACCAAGACCCCAGGCCACGCACACCGTGGAGCGTGTCAAGGGGCAGCAGTTTTCCATCCCTGCTAGCAGGGATGCTCCTCAGGCTGGGGAGCCACCTTCACCTGGAGCCGTGAGCTGTGAAGGAGTTTACCTCCGCTTCTTACAGCCTCCCTGCCTGCCCCACTGCAGGCTTGGGTCATCGCTGCTCCCCCACCCTTGGTCCTTCCACCCTACCTGGCTGCAGCCCGGGCAGCAGTGAGGGCTATCTGGTGCTGCCACCTTAAGGCTTTTTGGGGCAGAACCCGCGCACGAATTAAGCTGCAGGACAGATGGTGAGGAGATGGGGACTGGCCAAAGGCCGTTCACAGCAGTTTGAGTGTGGCATAAAGTGGCTACTCTGCTTCTGATGGGCCCTGTGGCTGCTCCGCCGCTCGCATGGAAAAATATAGCGGGGTTTCAGACACCTCTTGGATTTTCAGGCTCGTGAGAAGTCATCCTTTGTAATCTGCAGGGCAGAATCATACAGTCACAGAATGGTTTGGGTTGGAAGGGGCCTTAAGGCTCATCCAGTCCCAACTCCCTGCCATGGGCAGGGACACCTTCCACTAGAGTGGGTTGCTCCAAGCCCCATCCATCCTGGCCTTGAACACTGCCAGGGATGGGGCAGCCACAGCTTCTCTGGGCAGCCTGTGCCAGGGCCTCAGCACCCTCACAGGGAAGAGCTTCTGCCTAAGAGCTCATCTCAATCGCCCCTCAAGCAGCAGCAGCTGAATCTACATGTGCCCTTGAGTTGGAACAGATGAGGCAGAAGATGGAAGTTTCTCTCTGAGAGGAGATTTTTACAGCTCTGGTTTGTGGTCAGAGTAGGCACAGTAGGCACAGAGGCGGCCTGTGCTGCGCGCCAGAGCTCAGGGCTGGATGCTCCTTTTCCTTGGTTCAGAGGAACCAAGAGGTATGAAGGAGTTTGCACATTGCATTTGCATTCTGAATGCTTTTTGTGGCAAATGTCACTGTTCATTGACCTCTTGTGTTATCTGCAGCCCTTCCATCCCTGCAGTGCTCCTGGCTGAGCACTCCTGCACTGTGTGGCCTGAGAGTCTGAAGCTGCTTCCCTGGAGCAACCAGCCAGGAGAGGAGAGCGTGGTCAGCAGTGGCTCTCACCCTCACCAGGACTGCAGGAGGCAGCTTGGCTGGGGTTAGCAGGTTGCCCCCTTATCCTTTTCCCTCCAGGCACCACAAGCAGCAAGGTGTGCTTGTCAGACCCACGTGGACTGTGCTTCCACAGGTACACCCACGGGTAGGATCCATCTGACACAAAGCTGTCACCACAGGAGGTACCCTTCGAAAACAGGTAACATCAGAAACAGTTGTTGGATTTCTAATCCCAAGTACAAAGGCTATCCCAGATATTAGGCCTTAGTTCAAAACACAGTGAAGATAAAACAATAAAGCTTTGGATTTTGGAATAGGCAATAAAGAGTGTAAAGTAGTTAAGAATTTGTCTTGGGCCTTTCACTCTTTCTGGATGGGACTCAATATGTCTTATCCTGGAGCAACACAAATCAGAAGGAAGCTGCACAAAGGCAGTGCCTGTATTCAGTACATGGCAGGGCTGAGGTTTGTCATCTCTGTGTGTGACAGCATTCACAATTTCCAGCTTTTCATGCTTTTAAGCAACAAAACAGTTTTTAATGTGCTGTCACCACGAACCCCCTCCTTTCTCCTGCCTGGCTCGGCCCTGCTCATCGCTGGTGCTCAGGACACATCGCTCTGAGCTGTGAGCATGAGCCCTCTGGTCAGCATTTGGGAGGCTGCTGTTTCTCTGCAAGTGGAGAGGTCATTTATGCCAAGCTCAGTGCTTTGCCATCGGGAGGAGGCGAGCAGGGTCAGATACCTCCTGAGTCACTGCTGTCCCTCTCACAACCCCAGCATGGCAGCCTCGTGTCTTTAGGCACCCATTCAGTGTTTTGGCAGGCTTAACCCAGAGAAAATACCTTGCTTTTCAGTTCCTGTTGCAGCCCCCAGCTCTGCTTCTTGCTCCTTCCACCACTTATGGATGCTTCTTGGGTGAAAGAGTGGGGGTATTTCTGTTGATGCAATATTTCTTAGCACAAAACCACAATTTCACAGCTGCAGAACACATGAAAACGAACACAGAAATAAGCTTATTACCTGCAATCACTGTGAGGCTGTAGCAGCTGCTATTGGCATAAACAACCTACAGATCATTAGGGAGGGAATTCCAAAGGTAACCGACGAGCTGAACACTCCCAAGAAAGATCTTGCCTGCATTCCCATCATTTCTAATTTCTATTTCACTCCATATGCTGCCGCTGTTATTAATCAAACTGTGAGCACCACTGAGCCAATGTTTCAAACCAAAAGAGTTATTTGTAGGTTTCCTGCTCATAAAGAAATAAAACATACATTCCGATTTCCAATGCACATTCGGATCCATGAGGCATAAACTATCATTAGGAGCTTCACAGAGAAAGCAAACATTAACAACCTGCTTCACTGTCATAGTAACACATGACAATCTTCTCTTTCCAGCACACTGATGAAAACTTCTCCGTGCTGACTTGTATTCAAGCCATTGTTTATACTGACAGACTAAGTGCAGATAAAACCGTGACAGATTTGTAACAAGAGGTTGACACTATGCTATTCGTGGAAACAGCAAATAATGAACTCCATGCTCTAACAGCAAGTGCCCTAGGCTCTTGGAAATTATTAACAGAGGTTTTGGATCATCAGAATTGTGTGTTTGAGCATGTTTTAATTTTAAATGGATTAGCAATCATTTGGGGAAAAAACAATGCTGGACAAAGGCACATTCTATCATTGCTGTTGAAGTTATTTATAGTTTCTCAATGGAATCACTGTAAGTTATACCACTCATCATCTGCTGCTGCCCTAATGAACTGCTGAACAAAGAGCAGAAGTCAGGAGATCATGGATTACTTGATAGAGCAATCATCAGTTTGTACCCAGTGAGCAGCAGTCATGCTTTCTTCTGCAGTGAAGCCTGGCCTCTCAGTACATGTGCCTTCGCCAGCAACAGCCTGCTCTCCAGACCATGCTGTCTTTCGCTGCTTCCCTTCTCCCCTTGGATTTCTCCATCAGTCATTTTTTTCTTTATCTTGTTATTAATTCCTGCCCCTTGAAGCTCCTCAAGTGTCTGGGACAAAGGCATTGAGTTTGCTGGGATTTGTGTCAGTTGTGACCAAAGCCAGAGATGTCTCAGTTGTTTCCTTACGGATTGCCAGGAGTAGCCACGTGGTGTTTAGTGGTTGGAGGAGGATCTGTTGGCTGTCACCCCATTGCAGGCACAGAAAACTCTCCAGGCTCATGTCACTTTTACTGTGGCAATGGAAACCACATCCCTACCGCTGTCCCTTCTATGCCACTCATATGTGCCCATGATGTTCCCAACCTTCAGGTCCTTCCTATCGCCCTCGATGTGCACTCCCCAGGCCTGTACTCAGTGGTGTGTGAGGTTAATAAATAGCTATAGCAAACACTCAAGTTCATGTAATGGAGGATGGAGCTCAGAGGTGGCTGGTCTCTTCTCCCAGGTAATAAGTGACAGGACAAGAGAAAATGGCCTCAAGCTGTGCCAGGGCAGGTTTAGACTGGATATTAGGAACAATTTCTTCACATCAGAACAGGCTGCCCGTGGCAGTGGTGGAATCACTGTCCCCAGAAGTGTTCACAAACCACGTAGAAGAGCCCTTCAGTGACGTGGTTTAGTGGTGGTCTTGGCAGTCCTGGGGTAGCAGGTGGACAGACTTGATGACCTTAAAAGTGTTTCTTTTCAAACCTGGTTGATTCTGTGACTCTATGAAATGTCCTGAGCCTGCAGTCACTGTCCTTTAAACCTGAGAAAAATTGCAGTGTGGTTCTGCCTGCAGCTTCCTTGTGAGTGCCATGGAGTGAGGTCTGCACCCAGAGTGACAAAAGTGACTGGGTTCAGTTCACTCAGGTGTTTGCTTGTGTTTGATGCCCTGTGTTTGAGTTCTCCTGCAGAAGTGTGGTGTTGTCCCTCAGTAGGGACCAGCACAGCAAGGCCCCAGACTAGGTACTACTCTACTGTTTCTGTAGGATCCACTGTGTCAACCAGACCTAGCCCAAGGCAAACACACAAAGAGACAGTACTTGAGAGGCTGATATCTACACACCTCATCGTACAGTGACAGGTCAGCTAACACAAGGCTCTCTATACAAAAGAGCTATGCAAATGTGGTGGCATAAGGGGAGGAAAGGGATCCTGAGCTGACCGACAGCCCGTGCTCACCATGTTTAAAATAGTTTGTAACTTAAATGGGTCAGGAGCTAACAGCATGCACCAAAATAACCGCTGCAGCATCACTCTGAGCACACGCTTAAATGGACAGAGTAGATAATGTACCACTTTACCAGAACAAGAACATCTTTACTTTCACTGTTGGAGCAATCACAGCCAGCAAGCCGAGAGGAAGGTGATGTGAACAGAGATAGTCCCTTCTACCTTTATTGAGTCAAAGGAAATTGTGACAGCAAGTGTGGTTTAGATGTATTGCCTCTCTTCATCTCTTCTTTCTGCGATGTGCTGAGCACACAGAGCTCTGATTGCTTTGGATGTTCAGGAGCCATCAGAAACAGGCTAATGAGCTTGGAGTGAAAAGGGAGGGTATTATCACTGTAACCTGAAATCTGACTTGCCTATCAGGAGACAGCACCACCCAAGGTTATTCTGTCTGCTCCCAAGTACCACAAGCACAAGAGAAAAATGTTATCCTCTTTTTAGGCAGATTAGCTTCCCTTTGGTTTTGACTCATAAAGAACCAAATTGAGGACCTAATTATGAAAACAACAGCATTCACAGCTATCCTTCCAACACACAAACAGCAGCAAAATGCTCCCTGTGAAACACTTCCTCTGCCAGAAGACAAAGATCATAGTTAAATGTTTCCTAGTATAGACGTTTCCTAGATAGATGATGGAAAGAGCGAGTGTTCAGATTAATGTTTCATCTTTTTTAACCTCTATTCTGTGCCCTTTGGCATCTGCCTCTTTGTTTTCTAATAATGATGACATTAGTGTTCCGGGCAGTGGCGTGGGGTACAGGGTATGTTTAAAGCCATCCAGCTGGCCTTGGACATTGCTGAACGAGAAAAGTGGCCAGTACTTTATCTCTATACTGACTCATGGAT
>JASSUY010029078.1:0-21554 GCA_032466535.1 Forpus xanthops
CAGATGTCCCACTTTGGAGGGTTTGGTTAAGCAGGGAATTCACACTTTACTTTGCCGCTGCTTCTTGAACACAGCCAAGCTGTGCTCTGTGCTTTCTTCCTTCCCCTTTTGACTGGGTGTCGTTCGTCTTTATACCAAATGCTTTTCATTTGATAGTTTTGGGTCCCAGAGGACCAAAACCACCTTTCATTTATGCTGACTTAATTCCATTAGCTTCAGTGAGGTTATTTCTGGCTTCAAGCAGGTGAGTTGGCACAATAATTAGGTCAAATTTCTGTAGTGGGAGGGAGACATTAAGTATTTCTCTGTGCTTTTAAAAGGTGAGGCTCTTGGAGCCAGAAGTTTGCTATTTTTCATGAGCATTTGTTCCACAGTTCAAGAAATGTGTTGGTAAATTTATGCTGAATTGCGTTGTTTTGTGGTGGTTTTTTTTTTTTTTTTTGAATCTCATGATTTTTGCTAAATCTCATGCATTCATTTAACAGGCAGATTTGAGAATGGCAATCTCTGCCCTCCAGTTTGTAAGGCTACTAACAACCCAATACTGTTGAATTTCAGTATAGCATTGGTGGTGCCTTTCTGCTTGCATTGTTGTTTCTTATTAATTATGTGTTTTGCCTCCTTCTGAATTATAATAACTATTGGTGCCTTCCTTGAAAGTACTGGTGCATCCAACTTGTGTGTGGGTCTAGCATAGTGGCTCCAGTATGTAAGGTGTAGTGGTGGTAGCACTAAATGTTAACAGCAGTACTGTCACCGGTCTGGTACTATCTCTTCTGTTGTGGCATAACCTTCCTTCTCCCACACTTCTAAACTTCTCTATGGAGATGATCCATTAAGAATCATAATAAAGCTTTAAAGTTTGAATAACCTTTGAAATTATTGACAAATCATCCCCAACGGACTACCTAGGAGCCTAATGTAGAACACGAGATCGATGACAATGCTTCAGAGACAGGATCCAGACTGCAGAAGCAAGGGGATATGTCATAGAATCATAGAATAGTAAGGGTTGGAAAGGGACCTTAAGATCATCTAGTTCCAACCTCTCTGCCATGGGAAGGGACACCTCACACTAAACCATGCCATCCAAGGCTATATCCAACATGGCCTTGAACACCGCCAGCGATGGAGCATTCACAACTTCCCTGGGCAACCCATTCCAGTGTCTCATCACCCTTACAGTAAAGAACTTCCTCCATTATATCTAATCTAAACTTCTCCTGTGTAAATTTTAACCCATTACCCCTTGTCCTATCGCTACAGGCCCTGACAAAGAGTCCCTCCCTAGCCCCCTTCAGATACTGGAAGACTGCTATGAGGTCTCCACACAGCTTTCTCTTCTCCAGGCTGAACAGCCGCAACTTCCTCAGCCTGTCCTCATACAGGAGGTGCTCCAGTCCCCTGATCATCCTTGTGGCCCTCCTCTGGACTTGTTCCAACAGTTTCATGTCCTTTTTATGTTGACACCAGAACTGCACACAATACTCCAAGTGTGCTGCAGTGCAAAGGTTCCAAAGACACTTAGTATGCTGCCTGCAGATAGCAGGGATGCTTGGATAGGCTTTTCTCTTTAAGAAAGGGAAACAGGATGGACACTAGGAAACTGAATTGTACGCTTTCTTCTCACCGCTGCTTAGCTGTGTGTGAGCTGTGATATTCTGAACTTGTCTCCAAGCTCTCCCTTACCTTGCAGCAAGCTCAATCCAAACAGCACATAGCAACTTCAGTTGAACAGCAGTCAGGCATCACTGGTAACACTAATCCTCCATAGACCCTGATAACCAGTGTTGGATGTGCTTCTGCGGTGTTTAAAGCCTGGGGAGCTCTTATATTACCTAGCCTAACCTCCTAGATCTTTATCAGGACACTGCATTTCCCCTCAGCTATCTCTGAACACATCACATCCCCCCAGAAGATATCCAAGTCCTTGTCTGTAACAGTGAGAGCAAGAGAATTCACCACTCTCCTCGATAACATCCTAGAAGATAACATATCCTGGCTCTTTTGGGCTGTCTGCCGTGGAGGAGGCAAGACCCAAAGGTGCGAGACGCAGCCGGAGCGGTGGGTCACACAAGGAGCAGCCTGGCTGGAGCACAGTGGCCACTAGAGGGCATGCGCCAGAGCCCAGACGCCGCCGTCTGTCCGTCTAGCCAGGGGCGGCAAGCACCCCACAGGCAGCCCCAGCTCGCCCACTGGGGGAGAACAGGCGTTTGCACCCTGCTTCCCGCCAGGCTACGCAATGCCAGCTCACCTTTATCCTGCCCTCTAGACAGCTTTAGGATCACAGCTGGGTGGCAGAGTGCCACAACAGTGACGTGGAAGATAGGCTCATAGCCGAGGCTGGGGCTCCTTGCTGGCAAGTTCCCAGCCCATGTACTCTCAGCTGCTGTTTCCCACACAATGAATGTCCCTATCCCCTCCAAAACCTGACAGCCCTCTGGTCTTCCTTCTGCTCCAGAAGTCCATACATCCTTCATCCCTGTAAAGGCAATCTACTCTATCTGCCAGTATGCCCTTAAGGAAAAAGTGTCCTGGATGTATGCAAACGCTGTCCTCTGGGCCTTAAAGGGATTACTTTATTATCTCATCCACAGCACTCACAAATTACATCTGAAGCTTTGAAAGGCAGCACTCCCCACCCCAGACACCAGCTAAACCTGGACAGAACTTTGTTCTCCAAAGCATCAGCATCCAGCATCCTCACAACCACACTCCATCCCCTTCCAACCCAAATTCATTCACAAGCACATGGCAAACCAGCCCTTTATTACCATTACTGCACTTAGCAGAAACATACTCAAGCACTACTGGCAACTGCCACTTCCATGCACCACCCTTCTCAAGAAAGCACCTGCCCTTTGTGCTTGCTGACCCACCTGACTGCTCATCACCTCTGGCATAACACTGTCATCACCATGCTTGACACCATGCTCAAGCACCTTATAGCCTGGGAATCCCAGATTCCTTAAGTATAACCTCCCCAGGACTTGGCTGCCAACACAAGCGATGTGTACCCACAGCTGTGCATTTCATCCCCTTAACCATAAGGCTACTGTTGTGCTCTTGCCAACACTTTCATCCTTCTCTTCTACTCCACAACTACCAGTCTGCCACCATCCCAACAAGATCCTGACTACAAGATGCAGAGAAAAGAGGGAAGGACTTGAGCATACCCAAGCTTAAGCTTCTGCTAAAAAGACAAGACACAAACACTTTGGGAATTGACCAGAGATGATGAAACTTTCTGGGGCAGGAGCTGCCTCTTTTGAGGTATTGCACAAGGAGCATTTGCCTTAGGTGGGACTTCCAGCCTGTCACATGATTCACAGCAGCATGTTTACTTCCTCCCTGACCTAACCTGCAGGCTTTACACTGGCAGCTGACAGGCTGATCCAGATAAGAGAGCATTCATGATAGCTTTATTTGATATATGGCATGTCCCATGATCAGAATTGACAACTTGGATACAATAGCCCCAGCGTAACCACTTCCCTGTAAGCACTCCCAGTTTCCACCTTTGCTCTACTTCTGCAGATAGCACATTAAGGAAATAAGCACTAAGATTTAAAGCCACGTGCTTCCTGACTGACAACCCCTGAGTCTAACACAGCATCCGCACCGGCTACCTGCCAGGCGCCACGCTCCCCTCCCCTCCCAGCCACGAGCTGATCAAGTGAAACCTCAGCAGGGAGGGCCAAGGAGGGAAGCTGCTAGCATCAGTCTGCATGGTTATGCCAGGTGCACACCAAGCAGGGGCAAAGATAGCAATGCTTTACAGCAGTACAGCACAGACCTCAACGAGTTCTGTGTGGAGACATCATGGCACCAAAAGCAGAAAGCTTCCTTTTGCCCTGAAGCCCTGCCGAGCTCAGGAAATTACACCCTCAAAGGCTTTCTGCTTTCCTAACCTTCAGGTGACCAAATTGCCCCATAAAATCTGGCTTGTGCTCAGGCACACCCTGCCACAATTCCAAACAACAAGAATTTGAGGACTGTGGTTGGTGCTGTTAAGGTGAGCATGGTACCAAATGCACCAGTTATTGTAACTGGAATACAAGGTGCCAACTGACTGGTTGGAAATGGTGGAATTAAGATGACAGAGATGTCATTGTTAATTCAAGGAGTCACCACAAAGGCAACCTACCAAACTAAGAGTGCCTGATAAAGCCACCCATAAGGAATGAACTCGCTCAGACTCCCAAACCTTGCCTGTCTCACTAGCACCTCATCTTTTTGAGGAAAAGGGGTCCTTAGGTTTTGTGTGCCAAGGGGCTGATTATGGCACCATTCTGCATGGGACAGATGTGGACAGCAAGGGGTAGTTATGGCAAAAGACAGTAGTCCCTCAAAAAAGGAACAGAAAGATCTCGGTTGGACTCCAAATACACTTCAAGTAGGGGTCCTGCCTTAATTTAGAATTTACAGTAATCAAAAGCACTCTGGGAACTACTGAAATCTCAGGAGAACTCAGATATTCTCCTCTCCAGCACTCTAGCTTACTACAATTCACCAAATTCCACGTTTCCCTGTGTAAAATTCTGTCACTATCTCCCAAACTGGTTTGTGCTGTTCTACAGCAGATAGAATGCTTCTTTAGGGACTTCACTCATGGTTGGGAATCCTGGGAGCTGCACAAATGGAAGTGATTTTCATCATGGCTTGCCACTCCCTTGGGCACAGCTCCTCAACCCTATCTTAACAGAAGCAAACATACAAAAGTCCAAAGACAAACACAGGAATTACTACTAGATTTTGTGATAGACATGCTCAGGTGACAATAAACCAGACTAGGAAGCAGCTGTCAAAGCTTTGAGCCACTCCTTAAATGAGGCCCTGTCAAGCTAGAGTAATGGGGATCTCTATCTAGGGATTTAAGATCAATGTCTCCCAATGAAGGAGACTTCTCCCTGGGGTAACATTTTTCCTGGGGAAAATGAGAGTGGGAAAATCTCCTCTTCATGATTCTCTCCCACATACCAAACACTTCATGTCACAATTTCCAGACCTTATACCATAGAAGACAGACAAACCTACTTTAGTTCTAGAAAGGGCAATGATCCCCAGGTCACAGCCAGCCCAAGGTACTTCTTGGATGGAAAGCAGTCAGAGATTGCCAGCAGTTTCCTTGGTGCTGATCTCTCTCTCCTCATGAGAGATTCCATCATGAGAGAGCTCCATCAGCAGGTTCAAACCACACAACTGACAAGCTGACTCATTCATACCAAAGCATGTAGGGAGTAAAAAAAAAAAAAACAAACCAAATCCCTTACCAGCTCCAAATTCACTGGTGCTGGTGATTCCCAGCCCATACTTGGGTAAGTACCATAACAGTGATCTAGTCAGCGACATCCAGCTCTTACTCTGCTCTGCCAGCAGACAAAGGGAAACAGCTGCTCTGCCTCCTCTCTACTCCCCCATCACAATTGCCTTTCTTGGGGCTGTGATGGGAACACAGCCTCAGGGCTACCAGGGAGAACCATGATGCCAGACAGTGCCTTGGCAGCATGGTTGGCAGAGCATGGCCTTGATCCCTAACTCCACCCGTTAAATGTGGGCAGCCTGGTTCTGAGGCCACTTTCCAACACTGCCCAGGAGGGCCCTACCCTAAGAGCTCCCTGTTGTGCCCAAGCTCAGAGAGAGCTGGGACAAAGCATAGCAGCCCCCTGACTCCATGTCTTGGGCTCTTTGTCTTGGCATACGGAGCCTAGGAGGAGCCACAGAAGAGACAGCTAGTTCTCTGCTGCCTGTGATGGAAGCAGAGCTAACCGAAACACACAGTCCAGCTTCCATGGGGTCAGTAACTGTCTGACCACATTTGGGATCAGCCAGAAAAAAGCCCTCTCACTGTGCAGAGCTACTTCTGAGGAAGGCTATCACATCATGCCATCCTAGTACAAAAGCAGGCCTCTCCACCCTGCAGCTGTTTGCTGTACCCAAGCAAAGAATGACACAGGCTTATGAAGCACTGTCCTACATTCAGAAATAGCATATTCATAGGGAGACTGGCACGCAAGCAGCAAGAGCAAGTGGTGCTGACCTGCCATGCAGTCCCCTGTCTGCATCTCCGCAGGGTGCAGCCAGAGCTCTGTGGCACAGATACTCACATCCACAGCCCCTGCTCCTGGGGGAACTACAGCAGTACTTAAACAGTGCCATCTGCAGACTGAGTTTGGATTTGGCTCCAGCAAGGGTGGCCTTGGAGCCCTGATACTCTCCTCAAGACAAAGGCTGCAGCTGGTGTCAGGCATCCAGATACAGGTCCCTAGCAGCACATGTGAGGGCTCTGCCTTGTCCTCTTGTGCAAAGAGATCTTTATCCACAGAAGTGTTCAGTGTGGTACTCTCAATGGTAATAAACCTGACTGTGACCAGGAAATCTTCCACTTGAAGAAGTATCAGGCAGATCAGCTCTATGTTACAATATAGCCTTGATTTCCTGTCAGTTTGGTTCAATCCATGGTTAAACTGCAGCTCCTGGGACGGTAGAAGAGTCTTGCTTCATGTCTCCTACAAGAGGACTACCCAATGCTTTTTCCACCACAGAAAAACTCACAGAAATGAGGGGGGAAAAGCTCACAAAAATAAGGTTTGTTTCTGTCCTAGTCAGACTCTTCTTCAATCCTACAGCACACAGCATGGCCATGCCCAGACATTCCATATTCAAGTGCTGACATTTTGTGCACTACCCCTGCGGGAACGCCTCTCCCCAGCCCTGGCTCACAGCCGGCTCTTCCCCTTATGCAACACTGCTCCAATTCCTGCGCAGACAGTGATGGCTCAGTGCAGCAAGAAGTGCTGCCACATTAGTGCACAGGCTTATGCAGGCAGCCTGCCAGCAAGGCAGCTCTGCAGCTTCAGCACTCACGCTACTGCCCAAGTTCAAGTTACATTATTCCATTATTACTCTCCCCCAAACATACCCCCCTTTTAAATAATAAATATTGAGCTATCTGAAACCAGAATCTGGTGCTATAAATAGACACCCCTCATGCACACATTGCTGGGTTACACAACACAGCTTGGAGCCCTGGGTATGGGTGAAGCCATATTAGCATTTTAGTCACATCACAATCAAACTCTTAAAGCCAAGCCTCTCAAGTGTTCTTGGTTATGAGCTTTGGATCAGATCACAAGCCCATCTCAGAGCATGCAAACAGATTTCTCTGGTCTGACAATAAACTAGTGATGAAATCTGGTCACTAGTGTGTGCCAGTCCACAGGGCTAGAATAGAGTTAGCCAGAAGTAAAATGTCCAGCACACATACTAAAGGAATGCCTGGTCCTTAGCATCACTTGTTTGACCCCATTTATTGCACAGAGCTTGTTAATGCAGACACAGCTAGTCACAGTCCCATGCAAATCTCAATGCCAAGCACTACTGCCAGACCAAGAAATGTCTTTAATTCATGTAAAGTATCAGCTCAAATCAAAAGCCCATCTTCAAACATCAAGGCTTCACTGCTCAGCTTTCTCTTCCCAGCAGCAAGAAGGCAAGCTCCTGCCTGAATCTGTTCCTACAGCAGCACCAGGAAGCTGTAGTAACATTAATAAACTCAGCAAATATTTCATATTACTCATTTTCAGCTAACACAATGACAGCTCCATCCTTTATAAAGGACTAAGGGTAAAGGAATGCTGTGCTGCAGCAGCACATGCTTTTCAGGAGGCCTATAGATCCTGGTGGCAGCAAGAGCCATGTGGCATGTCAGAGCATATCTGAAGAGCAGCACAGAGAGCAGAGACACAAGCTCTGTGTGCAGCTCCCCCCACCTACCTGCTGTGGTTTATAACCAAGTATTTGTGCATCTAAATCTCACTGAATGTGGCAGGATTAAAATACTCCTTGGTTCTTTAAAAATCCAGCTGTGAGGCCATCCCTTCTACTGACTTTACTTGGCAAGAACCTAACTGGATAGTACAGAACCCAAGCCTTGCCAGTGGCACAGCCAGCCTGTACAGCTCTTTTGGAATCTACATCTGCCACACAACAACATGAGGGAAAGAAACAAACAAGTAGGTTCAACATTTTAGATGTGTCACTTCCCAAGATTACATAAATATTCTTAACAGTTGATAAGTTATCAAAAAGCAGTACCAATGGTCAAAGATAGTCCTTCAGCTGTCCCTAGTCACCAGCAAAATTTCTAAAGCAGAGAGAGGTTGCCTAACTCAACCTGAAATTGAGAGATTTCTCCTAAATACAAAATTTCTGCTTTATCTACAAAATGGAAACTAAATAATTCAAAACTTTACTGGATCTAGGTCACTGGCAGAGGTTTGTTTTTCACCAAGATGTCCCAGAGGGCTTTGCTACTTTTTCTTAGCTTGTTGCTGAATTTGAACATTATACTTAAGGATACCCAACAGCAGATGGAGTGGATAAGAAGTAGGAAGGATACTGACAAAGGCCAACTTCAGTCCATCAGCAATGGGCTCTGTCTTACTCTCACAGAAGATATAAACTCCAGCTGCAGAGGAATCTTGTCTATGACAGCTGAAGGTTTACAGAATAATTGTGAGAGATGCGCAAGAAGTCTCAGGTAAAGCAAGCTGGTTTCTCTTTGCAGTGCAAGTGCACCTCTAAGGGCGAAAATCACTCCAAAAGAATAGACTAGATTCAGCTCTTCCAAAGGATGAATCCATAGAGCCACTTCTTTTGGTTGGCTATGGAAGGAGCAATAACAGCAGTGCCATGGCTACACAGCTGGTAACATTTCTGAGCTTCTCCTCAGACTCATTAGGCTCACAGGAAAATTGCAAAGGCAAATCTTTAATCCTGAAATATTTTTTGCTTGTTTGCAGCCACTACAATAAGGAGTTCAGGGTCCAGTGGTTGACCTTACTTTGGGGTATGTAATTTTTCCTCTCTATTTATTTGCAGGTAATATTTAGCAAGTTATATAGAATCAGGAAATGGTGTCAGGACAAAGTTCAAACTAATTTCCCTATTAAAGGTCTTGCACAATCATTTTTACAGCAGATCTTTAATGACTCGTTTAGTCTTGGCACAAGGCTGAGATTACAGTTATTTTCAGGTAACCTGAGCACATCATCAGTAAGTTCTGGAAAAAAAGTTCTCTTTTTAACATTTCTTTATCAAAGGAGATTGCAAAGATTATGCTTGTTATGGAGAAACTAGAAGGTGTTGGATCCTCAAAAGGATACAAATTATATGAAAAGCAATTTGTCTCTACTTAGCACATGAATAATTTCTTACAGCTGCTTTAGCACAAGCAAGCCGCTTGCATCCTTTAAGTACTACAAATGCAACAAACAGTTTAATGTATAAACCAGCATTAGGCATCTAACAACTGTATCACCCCCCTACATTTAAAATTTCATATGAAATAAACAGTTTATTCCTCTGCTCAGTGATTCCAGACAGATTAAGTCAACCCAGGGACAATAAACTTCAAAGAAACACTGTGCAACAGCCTAAAAAGGCTGTATTTAGAGGAAGTACAAGCTCTTTAGACATGAAGTATCCAGCTTTCAAGAACCTGATCTCTGTAGGATACCTCAAACTGCACATATGAACTGAGACATTAATGTTACATTTGAAAGTTCTAATATTTCATGCCTCACTCCCCAGATTCCGTGTCATATGTTCAGCAGAACAGCATGGGAAAGGATGAGAGATTTTAGATTAGAACTGTCCAATTTCTATTAGTCAAGGCCCTATAGATCTTGTGCAGATCTCATGCTATCATATCAGTGTTTTTAAAGATTTTTTCTTTTTAGTCCCTGACTTTAATGGGCATTTTGTACCACTACTTTCTGCAGAATCAGACCTTCAATGCATCAGATGCTAATGTCTTCACTGGTTAAAACTTAACTGTCTGAGAGAGGTCAGTACAGCTACTGGCCCTATCCAAATCATTATCAGCAATTAAAGCTGAGGCAGATATTCTCAAGATTCTTCATCTCTAAACTTCTTTTTCTTTCCCATCTAAAAACAGATTATAGGAGCAGAGTTCTAAACTTGAAAATCTGGAGCGTTGATTTTTTTTTAACACCCTCCACTGCCTGCATGCCTCTCCCAGTGGCCCAGTAACTACCTCGTGATTTGATTGCTGTGCACACCATGAGCCATGTATTCATAATACGCAACACTCTGGGACATGCAGCCATATCCATCAGCCACAGCAAAAGCCAAACAATGGAGCCACTGTTTCAGCCTTGCCTCCTGGCCCACCTTCTCAGCTCAGGTCTTTGCCTCTCAGATTCCTGTCAGTGCTACAAGCTCTGAGCAACCACTGTCGTTCTTAACACTCCACTTTCTGGAGTCATAGACTGTTAACAAACGTATAAAAAAAGAAGCCTGAAAAAAGGAACTGAGGTTTTGGAAGACAGGAAGACAATTAAAAGTCCATCAGATGGTAAATTCTAACCCAAACTATTCTATGATCCTATGAGTCAGAATTTTTAAGCCAGACACATAACTCTGGGCACCTAAGCCTAGTTTGGGGGAGGTTGAGGAGAAGAGATTTTTGTATATATTTGTATAACTGACAGCTTTTTACTGGCAGTGTCAGAGCAGCATAGTAAAAGCCTCCTGTTAACCTGCAAACACTTTATGAGATCTGCTCTTTGGATCATGGTGTTGCTCAACCTTAAAGTGAGACAGACTCCTGTGCGTTTGTGTGAGCCTCTAAGCTTCCTCATCGTGCACCATTCTCCTCCTCCTAAGGCAGGATACCCCCCTTCCTGCACAGAACTGGCAGCTCCCCGTGAGCCAGCTAACCCTGCAGGAACGGGTGTTAACCACCTGCTCCAACAGCGCTCCCACGCACAGGCTGGCACAGCAAACTCCTATCTAAGTACAGATTTGAACCAAAGCCACTCATCATGCAGCTCAGCTCTCTCCCCTCACTTCCTCACACACACACAATCAGCAGTCACTCTTGCAGGGCAGAGGGATGCTGTGGCCATACCCCCCACATACTGCAGTTAAACCAAACATCAGCCTTCCTGCTCTTCACTGCTACAAAGGATTGCACAGAGGAGGCCCAAGCACAGCAAAGTTGCTGTATCATACAGCACCAGCAAGCATCTTACAGCGAATAGCAACCAGGCCATGGCCGCACACTGTCTTGAGGCATCAGGAAATTCTGGACATGTTCCAAAACACATGCTTGCCAGCCAGTACTGCACAGTGGGATCCCAATGCCTTGTTCTCACTTGACTTGTAGGCACCTGCAAGGCCTGGCTCTGTAGCAGCCCAGGACTTGTTACACAGCTCTCTCCTGCCAAGGAACAGTTCATAGTGGTTTATTTCCAGCCTGCCTTCATTCTTGTGGGAATAGGAGTCTGTGGCCACCCAGGTAGCCCTGCTTTGTCCTGGAGAACATGTAAAATCATGTCATCCTGTGGGATTTACTACCTCAGGTCTGCATTCGCCAATGCTTACACTATTTGAAGAATGTCTTAGCATTCACCTGGCTTTGAGCTACATGAATGTTTCTGATCCATGCTGTTAAAGAGGGCTGCAAATAAATCTCTTCTCATACATTTGTGTCAAAGGACCATGATTCAAGCAAATAAGCTGGCACAATTAGACAATGCTTATGCGGCTTGGCACTTCCTGGCAAAACTGAAGCACAAGCAGAGGCTGACATGCAATTGATCCTGGGCCAGAATTAGAGCATTAGAGAAGCAGGGTTACACATAAACTCCCCGAAGCTTCATGATTTGGTCTAGAAAGGTTTGGTTTGGAGCTTTTGGACAAATTCAACCCCAAAAGATAGAATGCAGATGCAGACCTGCAGGTCTACATCCTGCTGAATTACTGGCCACATTTCCAAAACTCACCCAAATCACTGTCCTTAGTTCTCCCATCAAGACTTACCTATCCCTTCTAAGCCCTCCCACACACAGACCTCAGTACAAGCAATTTTTCGCATTTCACAAACAGTTTCAGCTGCAAGCTTTGGGTTTAGAAACTGGTCACAAAAGAGCTCTGTACCTCAGTCTCCTTGTCTGGTACTGCCCATTACAATTGGAGATAAGGGCATTTCCAAGACATGCCCCCATGTGATGTACCCCCCAAATCTCAGCACACTCAGAGCTAAATTCCAGGATCATCACACTTAAAGGAAACTTTAGACTCACCAGCACCCAGGTCAGCGGTGCTATCTGTGTGTGTGCTAGCTAACTGCTACTCATAACTACATTTTACTTCAGCGGGTCCATCTGTGCTACTTTTCTGCGGCTTGCAGCCATATGTCCAAGAGGAATATGCAGTGAGGATTAAAAGCTGTATGACTGCACAGAAGTGTGCAGCGTGTAACAGCTCTGTATGTGCATGCATAACCAGCACCCCCCCAGAATTAAGCACTGCACTTCAGGCAATGTCAGGCAGACAGTGTTCACCAAGGGACATCAGTTTCTCCCTCCTAGGCTGAAAAAGGCTTTTGAGTTCAGGGAGGGAGCTGTTGGCCACACAGACCAGCAGTGCCTCCAGTCTGAGTGCACACAGGCAAGCTTCCCTCACTGACCTTAGGCACATGGCCTGGGATGCGAGATCTTGCATGTCATCAAGTGTGACAGGTCACAGAGACATCCCACAGCCCAAAGGCATCCTGTTGCGATCTCAGGAACCCTGCCAAAGCAAAGCTTTAATTTCTGGAGCACCCTCAAACCACTCTTCCTTTCAGCATGCCCTTCTCTTCCTTCCCTTCCTCCACTTCTAGCAGCACTGCATTCTGTGTACTCTCTGAGAGAAATAGGGCAAACATAACCTGATTAACCAAGGGGATTTGGGCAGTAAGGGGCGGGGGGGGGGGGGGGAGAGGGAATACTGAAATGCAGAGAAACACGGAGCCTTTTCTGCTCACATTAGCTCTTGCCTATTCAACGATAAAAGTGCTCTGCAGTGACTCTGACTTTGGCATTTGCTATAAAAGCTTCTCATAAACTCCATCTCAGGATGCAGATATCAAGAGAAAGAGAACATTCAGTTTGACAAGCTGAAATGTCTTTTAGGCTCCAGAGTCAGCCAGTAGCTTAAAATCACTTGAATGTGAGCCTGTGGCTCCATTTTATAATGTAAGGGTGCCTCCTGCCATTGTTCATCTATTGACAGTTTGAATTTAGTCTTTATTTGGCTAAGCTGACTTTGAAGCATGGTTTAGGAGTTAATACAAGCTTTCTCCATTGCATGTACAGAAAAATCTCCGGCTGGCAGCAGTTCATACAGGCTCACATGAATGAGGAACATGTTACACAGCCTCTGGCTGCCCTCCAAGTCCATTTTTGTTACTCTATTTTCTTTCCATCCATTCCTGCTTGCTTACTGTGGGATACAGATGTTTCAGGTCAGAAATGCAAAGCTATCTGGATGCAGAAAAAGATGCATGACCTTCCAAGGAGCCATTTTTGGCTGCTCTTATATACCTAGGAACTCTTACAGAGCCCATGCATTGAACTGACTGGCCTTCAAGTAACCTTTGTCTAAGAGATATGAAATGTTGCAGAGGGGTTTATTATCATTATTATAATTCTCTCTGTAACCTAACACCCTATTGACTCCAAATCTTCAGATGGTGTTGTTGCAAAGGACTATATTTTAAAAGGGAATACAAGGCTGAGATTATTACCCAAGGAATCAATGTGTTCCAACATTATAGCAAAACCTATACAGACAGGAAAATAGTAAGAAAATATCCTTAATCCAGAACTTTCCAAAGTTTACTGATACCCTCAGCCTTCAATTGCCCTCACTTCTCAAGACCAAACCTGGAGACAGAAATACTACATAGCTCCAGAAGCTTCAAAGTGAAACAGATTTATTTTCCTCATTGTGCTGCTCTGGAAGCGTAGAGATAAAAAATGTAGGAATACCGAGTTAGTAGCCAAATGCACACACAGATCAATACTCCCTAAAGAAAGTAACAGACCTAGCTTCTACCTGAACACACAAATACACCGTGTTACATCCTGACACTCAGAAACCTGGGCTCTGCTCTGGGTCTCATAAACCACAACACTGACATTCTTCCACCAAACTGGCACCACCCTGTCTGCAAACATTTCAGTTCAGAGGCCAAGAGTGATGTGATGGGTGAGCCCCACCACCCCAGAAGGCAGTCCAAAGGCTTGTCACCTGGCAAGGAATTAACACAGACCAAGGGCACTGAATATCCCTGTTGCAACTCCAAAATTGTTCACCCTCACACAGTGAGCAAAAGCTAAAGCATACGACTATCTTTTCCCTTCAGACATCACAGCAGTAAATATTAATATTTTAATTAATTAAAAGATCTTCTACAAGCACTAAGCCCTACATTGACTATAGAATGTATAAAGCAGAAATGATGTACAACTACGAAAAAACATACAGAAAATATATGGAGATTAAATGTTCAGGAGAGCCAGTCTCTGGAAATATAGTTCTTGTGCACATATGTGCACATACACACACAGAATTCATGACACTTTCCCAGCACCTTATGTTTTCATCATGCTGCCATGTTTTAAAGGGGTACCTGCACTGAGATATTAACCGGTAAGGCCAGAGCTGCATAGAGCTGCATCATGTGCCTTGATCAAGTTACAAGAAAAACAACACAAGGTTGAAGATAGCCAATGAAAAAAAGACATACCTTGCACTTACCAGCCAGGACACAGGCATGCTGTTCCTTCTATTGTAAGGCTAAAGAATCAGATTCTTCAAGTACCAGGATTCCCCTCATAGAAGCTCAGTCAGGTGCTTGTTCCCTTTGCTAACATCCACCTCCTTAAACAAGACTCATCATAGTTTGCAAAACAATGAGGTCATGCCCTGCAAATGTTTGCTAAACATTTGTGCAATTCAATCCAAATACAGGAACAGAGGTTCCACAAGCCAGAAACTCCACATTTAACATAACAGTATGAAAACAATTCATCAGCAGTCCATAGGCAACTAGTAACATTTCATTCTCCATTTAAAATCAGAATGAAAATAAAAAACTTGGAATTGATAGAGATACATGTCAGTATTTGTGTAATGTTCTTGAAAAAAAAAACATGCACTATGACCAGCACCATATTTGGCAATCATTTTGCCTTACTCTGCTTCCACTTTTATTTCCCTGCTTTGTTCTGCCTCTTTGGCTGATGACTGCTGAGGAGAACTGCTGTGTGTCTTTACAGTGCCTGTGCTGTGAAGCTGTGTTCTCAACACAAATGTTCAGCTTGGTACCTGCACGAAGTATATGCATGATTTCACTTCAGCTGCACATGGAGGCTGAGTCAAAAGACTACTGCATGTTAGCAATGCAGGCTGCACTTCTATTTTCCTTTGGAATCACTGCCAGAGTTTAGACCTTTAATACTGAGTCATGGTGCAACATATCACATTTCATTTAAGAAACACAGACACTTAAAATTAAAAGCATAATGGAAGAAAATTAAGACCACCAAAAAAAGAAAAATCTTTCTTAAAACAGATGGGCAATCACCCTCCTCTTCCTACCAAGACACACTTTGAGCCTACATGTGACCTCAGGGCTCATACCTAACTTTGCTATAAGTAAGATGTGATCTTCAGCACTAGCCCACAAGCCTGGGCAAAGCACAAGCCACTGAACACCCACAGTGGCCAGCTAATATGCAGCTACAACTCATCTAGACAATGGCATACATCCCTAACAGTTCAAGCTAGGAGAATTTAGTCCTTAGGGAAATTATGGCTATCTTTTTTTTTTTTTCTCTCCTCAGCTACCTTCTGTTTATAAAATAAAATTAAACAGAACAAAATTAAAAAGCCTAGGGAGCAGAGGTTTCTAAGAAATAAGACAACTACAGCTTTCTCCTGGGGGACAGTTCTATGTCCACCACAGCAGTACATTCTGCAGGTGGTACACATGATATAAACAGGATTAAAAATCTCTGTCTGGTAACCTCTCAGTGCAGCACCTACCTTTCACAGCCGTTTGTGCCCACTCCCCCCTTCCAAGGGCACTGTGCTCACCCACAGAGCTGCCAACAACCACCACAGAAACAGGGACCTAAAAGAGCACCTTGTGCAGAAACATCCAACCTCCTTTTCCCATCTGAGAACAGTGGAACTCAACCCTGTAACTCAAGCCAAAGCCACTCTTCAGGACTGCAAAGGTGCAGGCTACACCAGCACAGCTGCAGCTCTTTTAAAGAGGCTCAGGTGTGAACCAAGTGTGGGCACTGAAATTGAAAGCAGCTGGTTGTCTACTTTCATTCTATTGCTAAGTTTGTGTAACTGCAAATTAAACTTCATCTTCCTTCTCCAAGGACCAGATAGTCATTTATGATATAATCATCTGTAGACACACACATTTTCCATATTTACTGGGCATTATCTGAGAACACCAACAAGAGATAGAATATGAGTCTGTTGCGGCATTCAGGCTCCAAAAGGAGACTACAACACTAGAATGTAACTCTCTCTTGATCTCTGGCCTTCTCACTCAACTCCAGGCAAAGAACTGTGTTTTATTCACAAGGACCCACAAAGAGCTACAGACACTAACCCATATGTTATACGTTCTAGAAAATGTCAGGAGCTGTAAAAGTTATGCATTATAGCACTGATATCTTCAGTTAAAGCTTTGAACAGAGGTATCCTGAATGCTGAAGTGTGTCCTCTGTGAAAGCACAGACCAAACTGTTTTCAATGTCTGGGACTTCCTTGACCCTGTAACTTTATACTGCTAAGGCAAAAGACTCCTTTTGTAGAATCCCAACTGTGATACTCCCATCTCCTAAATGGATGAAAGAGATAAAGAGACAAATTCACCTCTTTGTTGTGCACTGTTTCTATAGAGCAGGCAGGGCATTAAGTCTGTGTGTCTGCAATGTTGAGATGTACTCATAGTTTTCAACAGTGGTTGCATGGCCCAGTAACTTCTCAGCCATAGGATGCTGAGTTTCCAGCAATGTAACTTGGAATTTTGATTCACAGAAATGCAAGTTTGGTCACAGTGATTTTTGGATGGGACAGAATATATAACCTGCTATAATTTTAAATACAAACACAGTCAAACACGTATCTAAAGAACTGTAATGCTAGAAAAGCATCTCCCTTTGTAGGGGAGGCAATATTGTGTCATTGAAAGCTTGTCTTTGCAGGACTCTGTAACTCCCTACCCTAAGCTAACTGGCTTGTTGGCATGTGATATGCTGAGTGGGGATCCTGGGGAAATCAAAGCTGACAGCTGCAGAATTAATGTGTATATTAAAATACAGGCAAGGGGATCTCTGCTCCAGATGGAGTGCAGGGACATGCCTCTGACCTTTTGCTGCTAAACCTGCCTGCCCTCTTGCCTGGGCAAGTAGCCAGGCAGCAAGCCTGAAGCCCTCTTCCTATATCTCTCCAGTTCCTTACTGTAATTTATAGAAAGTTTCTACTTACTGCACCATGCTAGGCACTCAAGTACAAGTTAGATAATAGCTACAGTTCTGCTACAGCCAGTTAAGCAGGCAGCAGCAACGATGCATTAATGGTTACACTCCTCTTGATGTTCAACAGGTGCTGAACTGGATGAGATATTTTTGTGATTTTGTTACGTGAAGACTGAACAGCAGCCCCTGTCCACGGGAGTCTTTCCATCTCTGTGACCATGTGATTAATTTGAGCATCCCATTTCCTTCCGTTCCTAAGTAACTGGGTAAGTCGTCAGAGTTGCATCAGAGAAAAGGGTTTGACTTGGAGAATCCTGCACGGTGACTCACTTCCATGAGTAAGCTAGGCAAATAAGCAAGCTTGCTTGCTTCTCTAAGCTTCCTCAGAGAAGTAAAGCAAAATCACATCTTCTGCTTAGTCCAGCTATCTAGAGCAATGGTTTAGGAAGCTATTGCAAGAAAGAGTTTTCTTCAACTTTGTATTGAGAAAATCATTGCAAGTAATACAGTTTTAATCTAGCTTTATCTATATTTATCTAGTTTATCTAACTGAATGCATAACCCATTGCTGTTGCAAACATAGCCAAGGGGAAAAGAAAAACTGGTGTAACTTGTAAGTTCCAAGTATTGAAACATGTCTGCTAGAAAAGAGTTTGCAGTCTAAATCATACATCTGACAAAAGGGCATTGTGGAAATCTGGGATCTTCTGAAATTGCCAATTATTTACACAGGTCTCCATATATATTACTGGTGCACATTTAAAAGGAGGTTGCAAAAACACATATGTATAAATACCCGGAAATGAGAATTGCATCAAATAGCCCCTCCTCGACAATGACAGTGCAAATAAAAAGAGGGTGTGAAACAACAAAAGCACTGGATCTTTGTAGTACCAGCATCCTTACCATAACATGCATGCATGGAAGCAGCCAAGGAGAGGGACCCAGAGGTATATGGACCATTGCTAACCAGTTATGTGCACAGATACCTGTTAGTGCAAGCCAAGTTGAAACTCATCTTTTAGCTTTTAGTTTTCTTAGGAAGTCATTTCAAATGGATTGTTGTGGCTATGCCGTCCAAATCTGAAGACACAAAATATGGATTCTTATGGAGTAGAAACCAACTTCCCTTATATGATACCGATAAATATTTCAAAATAGCAAGAATTCTGGCTCTGGGAGCATTTACAATGTGGGCAATATAGCAGAATATACAAAATTTTGGTGCCAAACTCTGTTTTGGAGTCCAGATCTTTCTGGTTTAGATAAAGAACCTCCATAATTTTCATTTTGCTTTATGAAGCTGAAGTGTTTCACAATTACCTAATCCCTACAATACCACCATCAGGTTGGTAGATAAAGACCTTTCCCATTTTACAGAGGAGAAATGAAGCTGTTAAAGCTAAAGGAAGTTGTTTAGGCCGCAGAGTAAGAAAAAAAGGGAAATACAGGTTTAAAACATGATATAGCTATGTCTACTGCTAGGTCTTTCTCTCACACACTGACATGAAAGCAAAGCCCTTGATGTCAGAGCAAAAGCAGGACTGATCATGCTGGGAATAACACTTATGATTTCTAGGGGCAGGTTAGGCCTCAAATCTCAGGTAGAGCAGAGAGATTCCACTAACCTTTCCAGGGCCATTCAGCATTAACAGCAACTTTGGGTTACTGCTAACCTCCTAGCTGAGCTGTAGCTCATACAGCAAATATGTGCAGGTCATGGTTTGGTGTCATTTTTCACCCCAGCAGCACCATGAGATTCGTCTTAGTCTGTCATGAGTCAGGACCTGAGCAAATAGCAAACGTAGAAATTAAATATCACTGTATAAAATCCCTTGTATATTAGCAATATTGAGAGAAATTTACTAGTACTTTTATTGAACATACCAAGACACACCATTGAAGTCACCTTGTATTGCTGTCTCTGGACTTTATTTTTGTGATAAAGGTTTAATCAGTACCTTATAGTTGTCATGGGTTCAGCAGCAGCAGTAATTTTTTCTTTTTCATAGAAAAAAAGAAAGAGGGGAAGAAAGAGGGGGAGTGAGTGAGAGAACTCTTTGAGGGCCTTAAACCACGACAGTAGTTTAAAAACAAACACATTGTTTAATGAAAATGTGCATCGTTTCCCTCTGTTATCAAACTATGCCTGATGAAATGCCACCTTTTCACTGGCTAGTGAAAAGGCCATTTGTAACTCCTGGAATGAAAATATAAATGTTTCCACATTCAGGAACTTCTTTATTTTTCATGTTTATTCTTGGATGGCCGCACATAGAGAGTAGCATTCAGCAGCTCAATGTCCAAATGGAGACCAGTAACAAGCAGTGTTCCTCAGGGGCTGGTGTTGGGATCAATCCTGTTCAACATCTTTGTCGGCGACATGGACAGTGGGATTGAGTGCGCCCTCAGCAGGTTTGCCAATGACACCAAGCTGTGCGGTTCGGTTGATAGGCTGGAAGGAAGGGGATGCCATCCAGAAGGACCTTGACATGCTCGAGAGGGGGGTTAATGCCAACCTCATGAAGTTCAGCCAAGCCAAGTGCAAGGTCCTACACCTGTGTCAGGGCAATCCCAGGCACAGCTGCATGTTGGGCAGAGAAGAGATTCAGAGCAGCCCTGCAGAGAAGGACTTGGGGGTGTTGGTCAATGAAAAAAGGAACATGAGCTGGCAGTATGCACTTGCAGCCCAGAAAGACAACCGTATGCTGGGCTGCACCAAAAGGAGAGTGACCAGCAGATTGAGGGAGGTGATCCTGCCCCTCTACTCTGCTCTTATGAGACCCCACTTGAGTACTGTATGCTGTTCTGTTGCCCTCAGCGTAACAAGGACATGGAGCTGTTGGAGCAAGTCCAGAGGACGATCAGGGGACTGGAGTACCTCCCATATGAAGACAGGCTGAGAAAGTTGGGGCTGTTTAGCCTGGAGAAGAGAAGGCTGCGTGGAGACCTCATAGCAGCCTTCCAGTATCTGAAGGGGACTGGAAACAGACTCTTCATCAGGGACTGTAGTGATAGGCCAGGGTGTAATGGGTTCAAACTTAAACAGGGGAAGTTTAAATTAGATATAAGGAAGAAGTTCTTAACTGTAAGGGTGGTGGGGCACTGGAACAGGTTGACCAAAGAAGTGGTAAATGCCCCATCCCTGGCAGTGGACAAGGCCAGGCTGGACAGAGCCTTGGGAAACCTCTAGTGTGAGGTGTTCCTGCCCATGGCAGGGGGGTTGGAAAGAGGTGACCTTAAGGTCCTTTCTAACCCTAACCATTCTATGATTCTATGGATCTGTGAAAGCTAATATGGAAAAGAGGGCATGCAGGCTGAAGAAGCACCAAGCTTCCCCAGAGAGACCCTGTCACATTTCAAACATTCCCATCACTCTATCAACACCACCTCCCACCTGTGATGAAAGGCAGCAGTGGAAAAAGAAGAGGAAGAATAAAACTCCTTATGCACACAAGTGAGGAAAATTGGCCCCATTCTTACAATTAAAGTCAGTCACTTAAAAGAAATCTATGCAGACCTGGCCACCATCTTCCAAGTGCAAGAAAAATGCCCTTAATTACCCACTGGCTTCTGTTTGTTGTTCTGAGCCTTCTCTGATGGAAGCTCTCTCAGGCAGAAAAATCAGTGTCAATCATGCCACATGACTGCTCTCCTCCTGAGCATCTACCGCTCCTGCTAAGATCACAAAAGACACATAAAAGGAAAAATTTGGCAGTTGCAACCTTCTTCAAAACACAAAACTGGGAGGAGTGGCTGATACACCAGAAGGCTGTGCTACCATACAGAAAGACCTGGACAGGCTGGAGAGTTGAGCAGAGTTGGTCAGAGAGGAGCCTGATGGAGTTTAACAAAGGCAAGTGCAGGGCCCTGAACCTGGGTAGGAATAACCTCATACACCAGTACAGAGGTTAGGCATTAACCTGCTGGAAAGAAGCTCTGCAGAGAAGGACCTGGGAGTCCTGGTGGCTAAGTTAACCATGAGCCAGCCATGTACCTAAAAGGCCAACAATATAGTGGGCTGCATTAGAAAGGAAGATTGCAGCTAGCAGGTTGAGGGAGATGATCATTCTCCTTTACTCGGTCTGGGTGAGGCAGCAGCAGTCATTTTTCTCCTTTAAGTAGTAGCTGGTGTAGCACTGTGTTTTGGATTTTCGGCTTGGGAGCAGTGCTGATAACACCAGTGTTTAT
>JASSUY010029079.1:0-44758 GCA_032466535.1 Forpus xanthops
GGGTTAGGGTTAGGGTTAGGGTTAGGGTTAGGGTTAGGGCTAGGGCTAGGGTTAGGGTTAGGGTTAGGGTTAGGGTTAGGGTTAGGGTTAGGGTTAGCCCGGATAAGAGGTGACTTTTATCCCTTGAGCTGTTCCCAGCTGTTTGGTTGGGTGCTGTGGGAAGCAGGGGAGCAAGGACGGTGGGGAAGCGGATGCTGGACCCAAAGCAAACTGCTTGCGGCGTGTTTTGCCTTCGCTTGTGTTTGTCCTCTCTGTGGGAAACGGGATGAAGTTAAGAGCAGGAGGGAGTGCATGGAGCAGATGAAAGGGAGAGTGGAACGGGAGGGACCTGGGAAGATAAACCTGACCCAGATAAAGGTCAGAGCAGGAAAGGGCCCTCCGGGCGGGTAGGAGCATCACTCCCAGTGGAAAGCCAAGGCAGTGAGAGCAATGCTGATGCTGCAAAGCCCAGTGAGATGGAGGAGAAATCATTTTGTAAAGTGCAGGAAAACCTGGCAGAGCACTGGGAAATCTGGCACGTGTGATGTTTGTGTCACAGAGCACAGGCAGATCCCACAGCACCCACTGTTCCATGAAAGAGAATGCTTCTGTTACAGGGCATGGTGATAGCTGCTGGGAGCTGTGATGTGCCACCAAGCTCCACTGCAGACCCACAGTGGTCACACACAGAAGCTGCTTTGCCACATGTTGGAAAGACCAAGGAAGGCTGATAGAGGCTGAGCAGAGCCAGACTGCAATGGACGAGGTTCTGGAAGAGCAGGACCAAGCAACCTGCGTAACTGCAGGGCAGGTGCCCCAGACAGGCGGCTGCTTGGCACAGCTCCCCACTAACAGCACCCACCTCAGCACAGGGGAGCTTGGGAAGGGGAGAGGAGTCAAACCCCCTTAGTCGCCCCCTTGCACAAATAGCAGCCACTGTTCATCCTCCACAACTCCTCAGCATCAAGAGGGGGATGGGAGAACAAAAAAACGATGGAATTCCTCTTTTCCCCCTGCTGAGGTGCTCAAGGACACAGAACAGAGGCAAAAAGTGTTTTCTTGGGGTCTCTGCCAAAGGCCCAAACATGTGGCAGGACAGCCCAGTGCTACAGCTGAACGTCCTACCATGTCCTTTACATCAAGGCTGTTCTGCTCTGCATCACCCATTGCTTCTCAGTAAAGACAGAGCTCTGAAGCCTGGGGGCAGCTGGAGGCTGTGATACAGAGACATCCCCTTTGATCATACATTCTGTTTGGAGGATAGGAAGGGAGAAATTTATACCCAGGGATCCTTCTCACAAAGACAATAGATACCTCTTTTGCTAAGGATCACTCTCGTCAGCAATGGAAAACAGAAAGCATCCTTGAGGCTCTTCATCCCAAATTACTGCCTCCTTTGGTGATTCTGTAGCTGTCCCCACCAACCCAGCCTGGCGTGCTGCACCACATGTGAGTCTTCACCTGCAGTTTAACCTCTGTGGGGACAATCCACAGCACTGGTCCAACATGTCCTGACTGCAGCTCCTCAGCCCAAACCCCTGCCATCAGCCCCAGGCATGACCCAACACAGTAGAGATGCCCCCTTAGAACCACAGAACTGACAAGGTTGGAAAAGACCTTTAAGACCATTAAGTCCAACCTTTTCTAACCCATGGCACTGAGGGCCTCAACTACAGTTTCTGAACGCTTCCAGGGATGGTGATTCCATACTGCTCTGGAATAAGACCTCTTCTTTGTGCAGCTACATGGAAACCATCTTGAACAATAACTTTTGCCTGGGGGATACAACAAGGGGCTGCAGAGACAGAGTCCACCTTTGTCCCTACTCACTGCAAACTGGTAGCACTAACAAGTGCCCAGATGGGAAATGCAAAGGTGGCATCTCTCCAGCGAAGACTAGATGGTGACTCCATTCCTGAACTTATTGGGAAAGAGGTTACACCTAAATGCCACCTTACCCCTGGTGAAGACGGGAACAGTCTCGACTGCATTTGCTACACTCCAGTACCCACTCCAGAGCAGTATTAATGACTACCAGTGAAGGAGGACATCCCTTTTGAGAAAGACCCACCATGGATACTCTCCAAGAGCCTAAGTGTCCTCATTTGCATTATGAATGCTAGCTAAACACATACACAAACTGCTGTTGTGGTACAACCTTCCTAAATGAATTCCAGTGAGAGGGAAAACAGACCAAAAAGACAACCCTCCCATCCACTACTGCATCCAGACCCCAAGCCATCTAAATGGTGCAATGAGGACACAGAATTTCTTTCACTGGAGATGATGGCATGCCTTCCACTATGTGGATGGGTTGATGTTTGGTCCCCAGTGAACTGACTCATAGGTCTTCTCTGCATAAGAAAGCAAACACCTTGGTAAATGCAGGCACAGCTTGGTGACTATGATGGTCAAGGACCATGGTCAAGGAGGCATCAGGAGAGGGCTCAACACACACAGAAGACACAACTTATCTGCTGCTTGCAGGAGGAGATGAAGAAGGAACAAAGCTGGCCCCAGATCATGAGGCAAGATAATGGGAATCAAAGTGAGAACAAGCCAAGGGTGCATCCAGTGAGACAGGGCAGCAGGTCATGGCTCTGCGGGCAAGAGAACAAGGACAGCGGAAGCGCTCTCTCTGCTCAGCCACAGCAGAAGTTCCAGGCTTGGAGCTACCAACAGCACTTGATGCTACAGAAACTCTTGTTTATTTGCCAGGTTTCAGTTCAGCTCTTGTCCAAACCACATGTTCATGACACTGCTGGCTCTGTCAGCAGCGAAGGGATGGAGCTGGCTTCCCAGAAGGGCAAAGGAAGAAAAGAGATAAGTAGACCACAACTTCATTGGTCAGACTGAACTGTCAGCCCCTTGCACTTCTTGTGGAAGTCCATCCTGAGGAGAAAGCAGTTCAAAACCAAAACCACAAGTGAAAGTTGGCCTAGGGGGCATGGAAAGCCACCCCAAGCCCAAGACAATGAACTCCCACCAGGCAGGAGGCCGAAGCATGAAGCTCCCCAGGGCCTGCCTCAGGCAGTCGGGCTGGTGACTGTCCAGCCAGTCCCAATCCTACAGGCTCAGGCACATTCCTTGCACCCCACCCCAACACTGTTCTTGTAAATGGACTCCATTAAACCAGCAATGAGGTGTTAAAAGTTAATCTCAGTTTAAACTTCATTTACATGGGTCTGGCCTTGCATCAGTAAGTTTACAAGGGCAAGCCATCACCATAAAATAGTTTTAAGCCAGTAAAACATATCCATGCAGGATATGAGCTCTTATTCACCATCTGGTTCTACCTATGTCAGTGCAACTTGGGTTGAAGCTAAAGCCTTATTCCCCATTTTCACCACATCTACCCTTCAGCCTGGATGCTTCTCCACAGTGCTAGTGCTAGTTACTCATACAGAGGGACTGCAGCCAGCTCACCCCTTCAGTTCCCTTATGCAAACATGAGCAATTCCCAGCTTAGAAGCAAGGACAGTGTTGGAACACCGAGTTTCTGTGGAAGGTGCATGGTGGGAGGGCATGATCCAGCAGTAAACCAACCTGACCACAAACCTGAGCCATGAGAGCCTCTGTTGCTCAGTTTTATGAACAAACCCCTCACAAACATGTTACAATTGGAAAATAATTAATTCTATTTCAGAGACTTAAAAAAATAATTTAATTAAAAATCATTCTGATGCACAAGGCCTGCTGAGTGTCCCAGCATCCAGCCTGGCCAGGGCCACCCTTCCCCTCCCTCTTGCCATCATACTCCCCCTCCCAACCACCTTTTGTTCATGGTCTTTCTCTCAGACACATTCTGATGCACCCCAAGGAAAATTCGAATGAGCAGCTTATTACAAGGAAAGAAATGCCAACCACGTGGCTCAGCAGGATGCTTCTTCCAAGTCCTTGGTGGTTATTTTCTCCTCTCAGGATAGGTATAAACTCCTCGAAGTGCTCCCAACCTCCCATTATCCCAGCAGTTTGCCACTCGGGGCTCTCACTTCCTGACCATGTTCTCTGCCGGGATGGGATCAGCAGCATTGCTCCCACAAGCAGCAGGAAGGAACACTGTTTACTGTTCCCCTTCTCTCCATTCCACCATAGGTTTTATTTGGGCAGCAACATATTTGAGTGCTAGATCCTCTCTCTTCTTGTTCATATCCCCAAGTTTTCAGCAGATGCTCAGCCCGCTCCACGTGTCTGCAATCTGTCCTTTTGGCTCAGCCCATATGGATCTCCTTTTTGCCTTCGGCCATGTACTCGGCAGAGGGCTGGACCTCAGAAGCCAAGTAAAGTGAGTTACCTAAATGTTATCATAGGGAACTGCAAGGCCAATGTTGTAGTTGTAACCAGTCACCTCATCATAGGAAGAGCGGCAGATTGGAAGGACACTTTCTACAGCCAACTGGTCTGCTGAGAACTCATAGGCGTAAATGATTCCTTGATACCTGCACAAAACACAACCAGGACACATCACTTTATATGGCTGAACTACATATTGTAACAGGGGAAACAAAGTTAGAGATTGCCATGAAGAATCAGAATCTGATGCTTCAGAAGCTGAATATAAATCTCTTCTGATCTAGGGCTGTTATGCAGTTCAACAGAGAAAACTCCCTCCTGCTTCCTTCCAGGGACCCACTAAGCCCTGGAAACAGTGAATCATTCACTTCAGCACTGCAGAGACATGACTGTCATCTGCTGAAACAGTTATCTATTCTGGAGATTGGTAGTTTCATTAGACATGCTAAGAGCCATCTAGGATGGAAATACCAAAACCTGGAGCTGAAATACCAGTAGTTTTCCTTTATCAGGAGATATCATTACTAATATTTAGAGCAGGAAAAGGCTGCATTCCCTGCCTGCCTTCAGTGGCCTTTACATTCCCCTGCTGAAAAAGAAGAGGTTGGAAGTAAAGAGTCAAATTGTCAATGGTTTTGAAAGCCTTATCTTTAAACTTCTTTTTGCTATATCTTCTCTTACCGCTCTGGATCATGAACTGGGTGTTTAGTGGGCTACTTTGATAAAGCAGATCTTCCCAGTGCCACAAATCCCACCCTTCAGAGCTAGGATACTCACTTGTGGTGCACGGTAAGGTCATCATCTGTGGTGCTGGTGCCTGGAAGACTTTTCTCATCAGGGATGTTCGCAGTGATGAGGCTGTGAGAATTAAACCATATGTGGCGGACTGGATGCCTGAAAAACAACCCACAGCACTGGGTGAGATGCCACCTACATCAGACTTAAAATCCAAGTGCAGGAAAGGAGTCGCTCCGGATTAAATAAGAATTTATTTAAACCAGTGCCCTCTCTATGGAGAGAGGTTGGGAATCTGCACTTCTCCTCCTATCTGGAGGAGATGATCGCAGCTTTTACCCCCATCTAGTGGGCTGTTATCAGAACACATGTGGGGTTGTTTAGTCTGGAGAAGAGAAGGCTAAAGGGGACCTTATCACTCTCTACAACTGCCTGACAAGAGGCTGGTCTCAAGTAACAACTGACAGAACAAGAGGAAAACGGCCTCAAGCTGCACCAGGGGAGGTTTAGATGGAGATGGGGAACAATTCCTTCCCCAAAGAGTCCTCAGGCATTGGAAAAGGCTGCCCAGGGCACCGCTGCAGTCACCGTCCCTGCAGGTGTTCACACACTGTGGAGACAAAGCCTCAGTGCCATGGGTTAGTGGTGGCTTTGGCAGCGCTGGGGAACTGTTGGACTGGATGAGCTGAAAAGGCTTTTCCAACCTGGTTGGTTCTGTGATTCTAAGACACTTGCCAGTACACAGGCTGCAAGGGATTCGAGCTGCCTGCTTGCCTTGCTGCTGTAAGGGCTTCTTTCCTAAAGGAGGGATGGGGACACCCAGGACCCCACACTCCAGGCACTGAGCTATGGCTGATTCAGAAACACACTGTACGGCACAAACTAAGAGGTCTGCTCTCTATTCCTTTTCCTCTCACTGCGAGTAAACTAATCCTGAACCACTGTAACAGCATTTACTGTTCAAGTAGGAGTAACTTCTCAGATTAAGATGGCTCATCTCCTTGTCTCCTGTCACCTCTCTCTACCTCTGCTCCTGTTTTCCATTCATGACAGCTGGCTGACGGCAAGGAAAACAATACACACACACCTTCTTATCCAAGCAAGCCTTTTTGATTGAAGTGATCCCTTCTGCTCCCTATATAGATTAAACAGTATTTTAAATGCTTAATCTAATGGTTTCACTTTTAGTATACCCCAAAGCTCAGATCTGCCCTCCTTCTTGGCATGCTCATTAGTGGTGCTCCAGGAGACAATCAATGCAAGATTGTCCTTAATGCATCAGCCACATCACAACAGGCTTTATAATTCACAGGGTCAAAAGAGAAGGTGGTACCTCCCATTAATCAGTGACAACTCCAGCTTGAACTTCTCTGACTGTAAATACCTCATCTAGCTCCTCTTTGGGGAAGATGCATTAACAACAAAGTTATCAGGATTTATCTCTTCATTTTAGTAGGGTTATCACTCAGACTTACAAGGGACTAAATCCAGCAGGTCTTCATTCAGACAAAGCCCTTTGGAACTGTGCTTTGAGCAGGAAATCATTTGGCTGTAGCAACTAACAGTCTTCTGACAACTCCAGGATACTCATCTCTGCTTGTACTTGCAGTACTGCACTACTTGTGCTTTCAGTACAAACTGGTATTTTAATATTTAAATGAGTTTAAATTTAAATACCAACCTGGATTTGACTGAATGTGTGCATGAGGTGAACAGAAACACAGGGACTGCATAAGGCTAGAGTGCTTAGGGACAGCCAGAACCAGTCACTCTGGAGACAACAGCAAGGAGTCCAACACTTTAAATCCAAGTTTCAATAAAGTAAATACTGGATGAGGATGGGGCAGGGAGAAGACACTGATCTACAGGCTGGCCAGAGAAACAGTGCCTACTTCAGCAAGCTGGTCTAGTAGATGTCCCTGCCTGCAGCAGGGGGATGGAACTGGATGACCTTTAAGTTCCCTTCCCACTCAAACTAGGCTGGGATTCTATGTAAAGATCAGAGAATCACATGTTTCTGTGATTTTATGATCTTCATGAGAAATGCAGAGGAAACAATTTCCATGCACAAGACTCCAGGTGGGGAGGCAGTCTGTTCCCAAACCACATGAAAACAGAACTCTCAGAAGCTTTAGATACGGGATGTTACCATTTTGGTCCTGGATCATCCCATTTCCACATTCCTCCTATCTATCAGATCCTATAAACACCCTCGCAACAGGACCCTATGCAGACAAAATTACCTGGCATGCATTTCCCAGAGCTTGGTGCCCATCCGTTGGTCCCACACACAGACCAAGCCCTCTTCTCCTCCACTGACGATCTTCCAGTCATCCATCTGGACCGCAGACACTCCTAACTGGTGGGCATAGAGGGAGCAGAGGGATTCACTTTTGCGGAGGTCGAATACCCTGACCCTAAACGAAAGCAAAGAAAGAACAGAGATCAAACCAGCTCTGGGTATGCAGCTTGTGGGTTCTGACAGCACAAGTACTTTTTGGGGCTATGAAAATAGGCTAGGAAATGCAGTAGTCCCATGGTCACTACAGGGCCAGAAATCCCATGACTCACACTTCCCACCACTGAATTTTTCACTCTGGTTTCTATCAAAGATTTTTTGAGGCAAACTCAAAAATCTCTTTACAAGTCATGGGTGATATAAAATGTAAGTGAATTTTGGATAAAGTTTCTCTATCTGTGTCTCCCAAAATGCCAGCATTGCCTTAAAGCATGAAGTCCTGTGTTTTGGGCATGCTGCGAACACATCCTCCCCCTTGGTACCCAACCCACGTCCGCTGTGGCTGAAGGGTAATATGAGGATCAAGGAAAGGGCTGTTATTGCAAAGATTTTGGAAGAGACTAATGTGGCAATTCAAAAGGTAAGTCAAGGGAATTACAGGTTTATATACTTGAGTCACCAATACTGAAACAAAGCTACCCCCAAGCACCCCGCAATCAGTATCTCTTCCGATTTCAAAACCACAGCTACTGACTGCAGGTGGCTTTTAGGTACATCTGGTTTGCAGAAATTATTGCTCAGTCACACAGAGGGTTATGAAGGGAAACGGATCGAAGACTCAGCTAGAAGAAGAACAGTAGAGAGAGAGTTTAGGATTGCAACCACTGCAACAAGTCCACAAAACCAGTTGAAGCTAACGGTGTTGAGTTTTAAACCCAGCACATTGCACAAAGGAGTATCATTTTTTGACCCCAATATATTAACAGACCAAATAAAGTACAGAAGTGAATTAAAATAATAATGCAGCAAGTGAAAACAGAAGGAGAAATACTGATCTCCGATTTGGAAAGAAGCCAGAGAAAGTTCCTCCCAGCTGATGACTATCGAGAGTGAAACCATCAGGTACACATTAATTCCAGAAAAGGCCAAAACACACTTGTTCCAACACATTAACTCTACTTTATTCCATACCCCTGCTATGATCCTAATGGTGTTGCAAGTCTTTCCTTTTCCTCTCTGAAATGGAGATTGCATCATATGATTTTACAAATAACACATTTCAGCCACTGAAATAAAAGGCAACAGAACAATCCAAAACTCCAACAGAGCAACATCCATCTGACATGTGGAAAAACATGCTGGAACAGAGCGAGGAGCATGCTTTGTGTGGTTCTTCAGTCACCCATAGGAAAACCCCATCACAACAGCTGCTGATGGTGAAAAGGACTCCTTGCTTTCTCCAACTCCAGCAGAGAGGAGCTTTGGCTACATATTAGAGCTGTGTTTTGGGTAAGGATGGGGTATTTTGGAAGTGTTCACACCCAGCAATCTCCCTGTCTTACCGCATGTGTTCTGCACAGCAATCAAAGCTCCTTCTGTTTGGTAAGCACTGCTGGAAACAAAGATCTGATTGTGCCCTGGTTATTTCATTAGCAAGGACCCAGGTTTCAGGCAGGTGTCCATTCTGGCACACCCTGGGAAGAATTAGAGGCACACTTGAGTTGTTTAGATGTGCTCTAACAAATAAAAAGGAAAAAGCATTTTGCAAATTTAATGTGATGCTCTAATGGAGACCTGGCATGGCCCAGTGTCTCCTGCCTCAGCAGCTGGGCTCAGTGGGAGCACTTCAGATTCATCCATGTTCAAAGGAGCTGCGAGGAAGGTATTCTCATGACCAGGCTTTGATTCATTCTCATGACTAGGCTCTACTCTTAGAGTACCTTAGGAAGTTACTTGCCTTTAAGGAGAGCATGGAATACATGGTTTGCTCCACACCTTTCAGCTGCACAATACACTGGGCTTGCCATATGTTTGCTTTCCCAACGCTATTCATCACCATAGGTACCACCAGGGAAAAGGATGCTGTTGTGCAGTGCATCATCACATACTCCCTGTTAATCAGATCTCTCTGAATAAAAGAATAGCATACACTAGGGAAAATGTGAACTTCATTCATGCAGGAAGTTTTCCCACTGGCCATCAGCAGCCTGAAGTCCCAGTGCAAGGTCCCTATTTAGTATACTGCTCCATAACAAGGCTATGAATGTTTAAGTCTCATTTACCTATTCATGCCCTTCCTGCAGCTACACACAAGGAAATGCTCTGAGATACACATGGCCTTGCCTCCTGCATGCCAAACTTATTTGATGAACTGCTGATTCTTAATTTCTTGCAATAATAATACCCTGAACTCAGCCAATGCTTGAGCTGAAAAACTGAGCTTTCTGGAGAGGAAAGGGCACCGACATTTAGTATGAAGGGAGTAATTCCAGTCTCACTTAAAAGATACCAAGGCTGGAGGTGGTCCTGGGCAACCCGGCGTAACTGCTCCCTCAGAGGGGTAGGACTAGACAACCTTTGAATGTCCCTGCCAACCCAAACTATTCTATGATCCTGCATCAACTTTGTTAACTCTGTCATTGTACAAGAGATCAAAATTGGAGGTAGTTTTACTGGGGTGCTTTGGAAAACCAATTATCTGCTTTTAGAGGAGGAAAAACCCCAAAATCTCATGGTTTCAATCACACTTGTCAAACTTCAGCTATTTCCTTAACCTCTTTGCTGAAGAGGAGTGAGTTTTGGTTGTGCTGCCTACTTGCTGAGGAGGAAAAAAAGCTGTTTGACAAAATAATCATTTTTGCAAGCTGCTGCACTGGCGGGACAGAGGTCTGGGATTTGGCAAAGGGAAGTATCCGCCTTACAATCTGATACCCACCACCACACCAGACCACCACCTGCAGCCCAATGCCCAGTGCAGAAAGGAGGAGGGAAGGAACAGGGAGCCATTAGAGACTGGCTCCTCGCCATCCCACATCTCCTTTGGTGCACTGGATCAGACCCCACAAATAACTAGCCAAAAAAAGAAAATCTAAAAATTTGACTCAAAGGGTCTTTTTAAGCACTTTAATCCTTTCGCACTGACTGTTCCCAGCGCGTCCAATCCTGGCACCAGATATTGTGCTGGGAAAATCCTACTCCCCAAGCCAAGGAGTTAAAGAGAAAGCTGCTAATCAGCTAAATAGAAGCTGGAATCTGTTCATATGAAAGTCTCTTTTTTTTGTCACCTGAGGGACATCACAGTGTTCCGAAATACACTCTTGACATCATTTGGCAGACGGACCCATCTCATCCTACATGATTCATCCCTTAGGTTATTTTTTTAATATCAGAAAGTGAGCTTTTAAATGCCAAACTCATTTTGCGGGTGGTGGTGGGGAAGTGGAAGAGATTCCAAGTGGTCTCGCTGGGCCATACACCAACTGCGTCCACCAAATGGCTTAAAAAGAAAGTCTTCCCATGGAGCTTTCTGAAACAAAGCAAACTGGCAGCCACATCCAACTATTACCTAATATTTTGTTCCTGAAGTTCATGCAGGCTGCTTTTGAAACATTAGAGGAGAAACAAATTCTAGCAGGTCCAGATGTAGGACAGCAGGGTAGGAAGTAAGCTAATTTCAGATGGGTTACAGATCTTGGTAGTACCTACCTTCTGTCTTTATTGCCTGTTACAAGCATGTTTGGAGGACTGTTGTGGAGGTTGACACAAGTAAAGTCACCTATGGAGTTGCCCATCTTCTTCAGACACTGACTTGTTTCCAGATTGTAAAGAAGAATCTGGTAGAAAGAGAACAAACACTGGCTAAATTTAGCAGGAGCACAAGTACATTTTGCTGCAGCGTGAAGTAGAGCAGAGTTCTTACCATCAAGATGGTAAACAACCAAGATACAGAACTATCCCTGTTAAGAAGGGCAACAACACCCTCAGAAAGAAGGAAATCAAGTTTCACAATGGAGTCATCAAGAAGCAAGGATGCAAGGCTCTTGCCAGCCATTATCAGAAGGTATAGCTCTGTCAGGCAAAAGAAGCCATGGGGATTTTCTCCAGCTCAAATTTTTAAGGCTTCCATGGAAAAGCAAACAGTTTCTTCACCAATTTTAATATTTGAGAGAGTAAAGGTAAACAAAATTAACATTTTGAAGGTTTAGACAGATGGACTCTGCAAGAAAGATTCAATCAAATACAGAAGAAATGGAAGAGCAGAACTGAACAAATACTGCCGCAGTGCTGACAGGCCCTGCTGATGGCTTCTGTACAGATCACAGCACAAACAGATAAAGAGAAACATTACAAGTGAAGTGGCAGTTCAGATGAGGAAGGAATAAAAACAAGTCTGATTTAGCAACATCCAAGATGATTCGACCAGAGCCTGGAAGAGGGTACGAGCTCTCTCCCATCTGTTCATCCCCCTCTCCAGTGTGCAGTGATCAGTCTACTCACGTTCACTGTCTCTCCTGTGGGGCCAGATGAGGTTCTGTTATTTGGCCTTTTCAGTTTAGCAAATATTTTTAGAAACAGAAAAACATACTGGTCAAAGCCCAGTGGAGCTCAGCACAGCACCTGGGCCTCCACAGCCCCATAAACATCACCAAATTTTATGGTGATGCTCCTTTAATTTAAAAGAAACCTATGACCATGAAAAGAGTGAGTTGAAACCTTGGAAAGAACGTAGGGCTTCCAGAACAACATCATCATGACTATGTCAAGGATACAGCAGTATTCTTAACTTGCACTTTTCTGATTATATCCACATGCAGCTTAATAAATATTCCACTATCTGTACATATCATTTCTACATTTGCCACAACAGCAATAGTGATACAGCCTTTTACTTCCTATCTCTGCAATTTCAGAAAGTACCTGAAATGTCAAGTTAAGAGAGCAGGAGGGGATCATTTTGTGATGGATGCCTCTAGGCAACAGGATTAAAACTTCATAAATGTCTAGGAATACTGCAAAGAAAGGCAGAGAATTTGCAGGTTTCATCCACCTGCTTTTTCTCCCAGCTAAAGAGCAGGCACAGTTTTATTCAGACATATTATCAGCTCCCTGCTAGAATCAACACATTCACACCTGACTTCTTCAGTTGCTTGTAATACTTATAATCGCCCGAGTAGCTCCCTTTCCCAGCCTTGTCTTTGTGAAGCTGCCTCAAGTACCAATCTCTAGCATGTAATTTTTACCCCCTCAAAACTAAAGCAATTTTAGCCAAGCTCTGGAAAGCAATGAAGACTCCAGCTTTGCAGGGAGACTTCAGACATAAATGTAGCTAAAAATGAATTTAAACTTCCATAGCTATGAAAAAGTTCCTACAACCCCCCTGAAAACATCGGTCTTGAAGGTAAAGATCAATTTACAACCTGTTCTCACTTGCAGCACAGCCTCCAAGAGCTCACTAACCAAACTCAGAGATAATGACATTCTGGCAAGGCTCTCTGTGCAGTTTTCAGTGCAAAGGAAATTAATATCTGTGCCTGGCAACCAAATTCTCCTTGGAAAGTTTGGAACAAAAGACAAAGTCAGTAAACTGCTGAATTCAACTTAGGAACAATAAAAGCTCGGGTCAAGAGCAACATGTTCCAGCTCCCAGTTGAGGCTCTGAACCAGCCCTTCCCAGCTGCACACTGAAACTCCAGAGAGGGACAACTGCTGCTTTCTCCAAAGTCCCCTGGGGCTAATACTTAAAGTGAACATCCATAAACTATTAATTTCTCTAAATGCCCATAGCTCCCATCTATCCTATAAATGTATGATACATCCTTGAAAATTCAGTTATGGCTGTGAAAGACTACAATGAAAAATTGCTTCCACAAAGCATGTAAAGACTCTGCTGCTTTACACACTGGGGCAAATATTATACTTTCTCCTGCTTGAACGCTCCAGTTTAGACCTGTGGCCATCCTCATATGTAGGTAGCACCAGCCAAAGCATTATTTATTTCTTCTCACACAACTTGTAGGTTGGCACCAATTTAAAGTGCCTGTATTTAAGGATGAGAGTGTAGAAAAAGAAAGGTTCAGATCCACAAAACCAGAAGGAAAGATTCTGTCTAATCTTCTACCCCCTCCAATTCCTTCTTTTCCCATGTCAGTCTCCCTTCTTTTAAAGACTGTTGGGTTAGTTTTGACACATGTACTTGTAGCCAATTACTTCTATCATTGGAAGAAAGATCCTCTTTATGATTTTCCATATCCAGGTTTTGCTCATCTTTAAATTCAACTTCTGTCTTGAGTAATTCTATGGTCTGCAAATGAATTTCAAAACCTCACCCAGACAAACTGACAGGTAAAGAAGCAGAAAGAACTCTGAACGCTTCTTGAAGTCTGCATAATAATTGCTTGAAGACAGGGGGTTTAGAAGCATACTGATGACAATCCTGAAGTTGCTAGAACACTTCTGATGAGCTCTCCTATAATACCCCAAGGCAACAAGGATTTTCTTTACAAAGGCCAAGGAGAAATAATGAAAATACCTGGTCAATAGGGACTTGAAATAAGGGCCTGCATGTTAAAGGGCAGATAAAACATAAGATCTTTAGGAGGTTTATAATCCTATAATGCACACTGCAAAGGGATTACCCTTTTAAAGGTATTTATAATCCTATAATGGACACCCAAGCCCAGTGACCTAACAGGTATCGAAGTGAAGGTAAGTGAACCAAGAGCACTTGGGTGTGAAATGAAGTGCCCTGGGATAACACACTAACGAGCATCCCTTCCCCCAGGGACTGCAGGGACACAGGGGAGGAAAAGCATTAAATAATCTGTGCAGATGTATTAGAATCTAACACACAAATAAAAAGTGTTACCTATTAACATTGTTCAAATGAAAAGTCCAAGTTACTGGCTGAGAGCCAGGCAATCTCCCAGAATGCTGAATAATTCAACAAGCTAGAAATAGCCAGAGTACCTTTACCATTATGTTTAGTTAAAGACCACAGAGATTAGAAAACACATTATCCATCTCCGAGGTGATTCTTTCCATGTTACAAGTCCCTTAACAACCTTTACCATCTCCCACTCTCCCTCTCTCTCTTTTAATAAGGCTGAGCAAATGGGACTTCATTTTATCCGATTGCCACATACTAGAGGTATTAATTATTCATGCTCATAGTCTCTTTTGTTAAGACAGTGCATTAGACTAATTTGCCTCCTTACTGCATGAGCCAGGCAAGTCTTAACCTGTGGCCACTGTTCACAGATAGATGCACCAAGAAGCTGGCAAACTCCGGAGACCATGCAGAGGAAGAAAGAAGAAGTTAGTGTTCTTCAAGAAGCTGCTGCGCAGTGAGTATGAGGAGGTCTCTCTAAATGCTGTCCAAGAACTCAAACTGACTAAACGACTAAATTAATTCACAAAGAATTAAAGTCCCTGTAGCCAGAACAGCTAAGCTGTGAGCTTTGTTACATCTTGCAGCTAAGTGAGGTCAAGCGTGGTCGATGTAGCATGGTTGAGATACTTCCAAGAAAAACCAAGGAACTGAAGGAAATGCTGTTGATGGAACTCTTCCATGCATGTTCAATACCCCAGCAGGTGTTTTGGGATCCTGTGCTGTTGAAGATGTCTTTTTTGGATGGAACATTAAAACAACAAATCCCCAAGCACTTGTTATCAAAGAGCCTGTGGTACTTTCAACAAGAGCAGGGGTGTTCAAACCCACTGTCCTGGCTGAAAGCCATCAGACAACTGCTTTGTGAAAGAGCTGGTTTCCGTCTGCAATCACATTTCTGCTTCTTGTCAAAAGTTACCATTGAGTAAAACCTGATAACTGGGCACAGCACTCTAGTATATGTAGTTACTATTTAGATGAAGTATTGAATAGAGTATCAGAAATACTGGCAAAGAGTATGCTGGAAAACCACACTCAAAACCTCCACCCTTCTCTTACCGAATAACCACTTTTAGAAGCACTTTTCCAGAAAGAACTGTTTAGGAGAGAGGTTTCTGTCTGCCATTTTAGAGATAGAGGATCAAAATAGTATTAAAAGAACACCCTGAGTTGCTCGAAGAGACAGAGAAACAAGCAGCAACTTTAGGAACAGAATTAGCATTTAATTTCAGATGATATTTCTCCCCCTTTTCTTTTTGCCCAATCCCTCTGCTGATTAGAAAAATCCTCCCAAAACATTTCCTGAACACAGGCACAATGCACATGAATATTGCCAACAAATGAAAGGGTCATGAAATTTCAAGTCTACCGTCAATTAAAAGGGATCTGGCTGTTGCACAGGTCAAGTCCACTCAATTCAAAGGGTATCTACAAAAGCAGTTAAGGCTATTTCACAAGCACTGGCAGCAGAAGTCATCCAGTTGAGTACAAGATACGGTAGAGACTGCAGCAAGTTTAAGTTTTATTTCTCAAGTGATGTGGGAAAAGAATATTTTCAAAGCTTACAAGCCTCAGGGGCACAGTTTCCCCGTGCAAATGTATTGAATTGCCTACTGCAAATGTGGCACATAGCACTGCAACAACAACAGCAAAATGTAACTGTTAACAAATGCAAGGTCAGCACATTGATACTGGTGCGCAGAGATAAGTGTTCTGGCTCCATAAATTTCAAGATGAGCTAAGATTTAAAAGGAGCAGCTGAGGGAGACAGACAGACAATCAGAGAGAAAGAAAAAGAGTAAATCATACACAAAACAGCCGGTAAAAAATAAATAAATAAATAAAAAAAGCAGTTAATATACATGAATAATGGATGTTTGATTTAAAAGCAGTTTACTCCAATATGATGTAATTTTTGACAATCAGCCAGAGAGACTATTTTGCAAGTTCCTGCCAGAGAGAAGTCATTGTGTAAAGCTGGTAACACAACCGTTTCTCTGAGCATGTGGAAAATTGACTTTCATGCCATCCTAAAGGTGACTTGAGGCTGGCAAGAGAGCGCTCTCATTCTGCATGCGCCAAGCTGCACCAAGCAGCCTCAAGCAATGCTTAAAGACTCATGCAGAGGACTGCAAAAACAATAGGGTCTAAGCAGCTTGCAGCAAATCCAGCAGCACGAAAAGCCACCATACACGCTGCCCATCCCTCCAAATACATACATCTGCTGTAAAAACTACACACGAAGCTAAAGGCAAGAGCAACTTGGTTTTTCCTTCTAAGTTTTCACCTGACTGGAGTTAAAAAGTGCGACTCCAAGCTGGTAGCAAGAAGCAGAGCCAAGCATTGTGCAAGCAGGCAGCATGCGAGCTTAGGCAACGTGACTCTGCCAATGCACCTGCAACCCTTGGTGTTCCAGCACTGGACACTGCCTCAGCCCCGGCTGCCAGCCCCCGGGATAATGCCAGCCTTGATGGGCTTGTGATGTGGACAGATGTCTGCTAGGACCTGGAATGAGGTCACCAGACTCATTTGACTTGTGGCTGAAGGCTGATGTAAGAGTTCAGGTACCTGGAGATGAAAGGACAGCATGTCTGCTCATTGAACCACCACTCACTAAGAAAACATGCCCTGGTCCAGAAACACATTTTGCCCTAACCTCAGGATAGGGCAGGGAAAAGGAAGGCAATTCTTAACAACCTGATTGAATTTTGTTGTTTTCACTGATTATCCCCTTGAACATTCATGTCACACCCCACAGCTGGGTTTTCAAACCCTAAGACACTTACCTAAGCAGCTGTGCCAATTTTGAGCCATTCACATAAACTCACAAATACAAAAGCAGAACATAGAACCACAGGATGGTTTAGGTTGGAAGGGACCTTAAAGCTCACCCAGTTCCAACTCCCTGCCACAGGCAGGGACAACTTCCACTAGAGCAGCTTGCTCAAAGCCCCATCAAACCTGGCCTTAAACACTGCCAGGGATGGGGCATTTTTTAACATTAGCCAATATAAAAGGGATTCTTTTATTTTTAACTTACAAAATTAATTCTGGTCATTTGCAAACACAGTAAAAGCCAAGATGGATGGCTATTACTCTTCAACAAGAGAGGGGTTAATCCATACATCATGCAAAACTTAGGCAAGGACAAATTCTGGTCTCTCTGTGGACTCTGTTTCTTACAGTGGCTGACTTATAGAAGTTACTCAGTTCAGATCCTCAGAAAGAAGAGTTCTGTCTCTCCTACATGGTACTAAAGAGTTTATAAAGAAAAAGGTATTTAAAACACCTTTCATCTGCAAAGATCTACTAAACCTCCGCAGTCCTACAGCTCCCCAAAGAGAAACATCTGGGCAAGTCCCATCCATTCCAACTCAGTCACCAGTAAGACCTGCACTTCTACTGGCATTAAAACAAGAGTTCAGAAGGATCACTTAATTGAAAACTCAACCATATAGAAGGGCCACAGTGGTTAATAAAACTGAAAAACTACCCGTTTTTCTTAAACAAGAAAAATTAAGCTAAAATAATGTGAAGTCTTTGGAACTCAACAAGAACTGGAGACATGACACCAGAAACATCAATGCAAGTTTATTAGCTGACAAAGAGGAAGATTTTAGCTAAAATAAATTGTAAGAAAGACGTAACAGCTTATATAAAGCAGCTCTGACCTAAATACATCATCCAAGAGAGACTGTAGAGTATGAAACTCAATTTAAAAGATTATTTAGAATGTGGTTTTTCACTTACTATTAATTCGTAACATCCATTTCCAGCAGTTAATTGTACTGGATACACTCACATTAGCAAGCAGTTGAAGAACATTGTGGAACCATTAAACAGAAGCAAAACTAGGTATTATCTCAGTTGATGATGATACGAGACAAATGATGTTGAATGCCATTCATCAAGTACAAGCCAATCAGCAGCTCAAAACAGATAAAAAAGCAACAGCACAAACAAATCCCAATACATCCCACTTAAATCTATCCAGCCTTCTGTTTCTAAGTTGGAGTCTCTAAAATCATTACTATTCATGCCTCTCTTCCCCATTTACCTGTTCTGAAGTAAGGCTCAATTCTGTGCACAAAGAAACCAAAATCACAGACAGTCTCTGGACTGCGTCTTATAATGCATGTAACATAGAAGTTATGAAGCATAAAAGCATCAGTGTAAAATAAAATCCTTTTCCATGCTAGAAGAAGCTTCTTTAGTAGAAAAACCACCAAAATCCTCCTCTGTTGATTGTTTTCCCTCTACAAAAACTGTTGAGTATGTTAAGCAATTTCAACTAAATTTTAATACAGGAGAAAGCTGCGTTTGTCCCCCATCCCAAGAGGATAAAGCACTTATAAATCTCAGAGAAATAATTCACAAACAGAAATACTCACCTGAAGCTACAGAAGAAGACCAGTCTTACTTAAAAGCAGATGGTCCATTCAGGGAACCTTATAAATATACCTATATATACACCTATATACCTAAATATATAACTATGAGGAAAGCTTCAGTCACATCCTACAATCAATGAGATAATTGCATCAGAAATGAGACAATGTTAATCCTGACAGTTACAATGTTACCTGTGGAGGAAGTTTATATCCTGACATGAAGAGGCCCAAAGCCAGCTCTAGTTTAAACATGTGCATCTAATTTTAAATACAATGCTGAGACCCATAATGCAAACGTGTGAATGCAGCATTGAGATTCTGAGTCTCCAAACTGCATGACACAGGGTAATATGTTACTTGCTAGATATCCTTTAGGGCATATCTAGTGGATGTCATTAGCATCACTTAAGCTTGACAGGGAAAGCCAGGGCTAGTGGTTCTGGCCCACATCATTAGCCATGTACGAGCCTTGATGGGAAGCACAGATCTCAGTATTTCAAGAATTTGGAATCTAAGGAAAATACACATTCCATGTGGAGTTAACACAGCTGAAATAGCCTTCACTTAACATAAACCAAAGTGCTTCAGGAATGCTAATCAGATCAACTTTCACAAACAGCATCATACCAGGTTTGTCTGATACTTAATAACGTGAAAGCTGGACTCCTCACAAATGAACCATTTCTATTCTCCCCTCATTCCTGCAAGTGTGCCTCTCATCTAACAGCAAGCAAGACTATGCCACAGACTTTATGTTTTCTTCCTCTCCAAGATAAAAGTTCTTACAAAATTTATGCCTCAGATCTCTCCTCTGCTGTCAAGTTTCATTAAAATTAGACAATGATTACAAAAGAGGGGAGGAGGGGAGGGGAAAAAGGTGGTTTTCCTAACTATATTTTAATCAGAAAGCAGGTTACCACGCAGTAGCTTTGGGATTGTGAGCTTAGAGTAAAGAAAAAACATATCCCTCAGGAAAAACAAAGAAAACCCCAAACTGAGAAGAAGCAGCAACCCAGCCAGCAGCAAAACAAGGCTGGAATTCTCCATCTCCCATTTCTAAGATGGAAAGCTCTTTTAAAGCCAGACTGTCAACTGGTGACCACTGTAATGAGCCAATGCAAAGTCCCTTCATGTCTGTGCGAGGCAAAGAATTACCATAATAGACATGAGTAATTAATTTCCAGTGTGATGTCAGCTGGTGCAGCAATGCCAAGCAAGTGTCCTTGTCACACACAGCCTGGCCACCTCGGTCCCATGTCCCTGATTAGAATGCACACTGCTGCTCTGCTTAATACAATCTGCCAGCAAACTCCAAAGAGTTCAGAAGTAAATTAGGAAATATGTCTGGCTTTACAGAGCGATGCTTGGGGGCCTAAGTAGATTTCTCTATTGCTTTATGAAGCACCAAAGGCAATGACCGAGGTAATGCCCCTGAATGAGGCAATTTTACCTTCTAACCTCCCACCTCTGTAGGGAGAAGAATTGGATTAGGACAGCAAAGGAATTAATAAAGACAGCATGGCCTCGCAGCATCTCTCACCCTTAAAGGTATTTATGGTGGCCTCAGCATTTCCCTAGTGAACTTGAGTTTTAAGGGGGAATTGGACGCAGCTGGACACATCTATTCCTAGCACAGAGTTACTCCTAAATAAAGCTTTCTAGCTGCTTGCCAAAGAAAATGCTGCATCTTTACACTACACACCACAGCTCCTTTCATCTGAGCACTCACCCCCTGCTTCTTTCTCCACCTGCCTGAAGCACTCTCCATCCCTCACTACTAATAGCACATCACATGCCTAAAGTGAAACCACAAAAGTTGGAGTGAAATGAGAGTGGAAAAGTTAGACAAGATGTGGGAAAGGGACAGAAACTCTTTGCAAGGCATCTGGGAACAGGCCTTTCTGCAGCTTGGTCCCTGTCCTGGAGTGGGCCTGTGTCCAGGCTGCTGCCACCAGCTACGTGGGGTTTCAGGTAGGATTCTCAACCCCCCAAAAATACATATATTTATGCTACTTATTCAGGTTTACAAGCCCAAAAGAGCCCCTCATGCAAGCAGAGAAGTTTGACAAGAGCTGCATTAGAAGTGTGCCTTGGTCACAAGTCTTCAGCAGGTTTACAAAACTAGTCTGGTTTTGACCTACCCTGCCACTGCTACAATGTGCTGATAAAAACAGCACAGTGTAGCACAGGGGGCTATAATTACCATTTTGCTTCCTTTAATACAACACTCACACCATCCTCATCAAGTTGGAAGTAACTTAGTTCAAATAGGTGCAGAAAAAGAAAGAAGCATCCTGCAGAGATGGCACGTTTGCATGTACAAGGCTGGACACACTGCTCAGGATGCCCTCACCAGAAAGGCTGAGGGATGTTTGGGTTTTTTAGGTTTTGGGTGGGTTTTTTTTGAGATAAGTCCTCCCTAAAAGGCCACTGCTGCAGCATACATGAGCTGGGACTCACTGCAGAGCAGAGAATGTGAAGTATTCACAGTGAACCAGTTCTTTCGTCCAGTGCACTAGAACACTACAGAATCATCAGATTATGGCATTAAAAGAATGCCTGCCCTCTACTGTCAGAAGCTGAATAACAGGGAATGAAATGGTGAGAACTCTTTTTTTTCCTTTGTTAATTACAAACATATAAAAAAACACCTTAAGCAAACAAATGTCAATACCTGGTTTGGCTCATTCAATAACCAGCCGAAGTTTTTGACCCCAAAGGCAGCTTCATGAGCAGACACATCAAGACACGTCACAGGCTGACCAAAGACAGAATGAAGAATTTTGCTGGGATCTTCTGCTTTCAGGAGATAGACAATGTCTTCTGCAGCTGCGACCATCACTGGACTTCCCACAACATCTGGAACCAGATTAAGGAAGTTGACCTAAAAAGAGCAGACTTAATTTTTATTACAGCCAAAACTTCCTTATACACCACTACTGCCACTTGCTAAATTGAGCAAACTACCGATGTGACTGTGGCAATCTTGGACCATTCCAATTATGGACTAATTTCAGACAAAGACCAGGTACAAATTTTATTTCTGAATTTTTTAGTTTAGCTCCTATGATGAAATGAGGCTTGACCCATTTAAAAAACTAACCAGAACGTGTTACAACAGAACACACCAAAATGTCCCATCAAAGAAAGGACCAAGAATTAATGGAGTCATCCAGATGAAGGACAGAGAGACATAAGGTCAAAGCACACAAAGTCAATACCGTGACTAACAAATACCATGGCTAGCAAAGAACGTTAATACGGTGCTCCAGAAGAGACAACATGTTCATGCAACTAATCTGGAATCCTGGAATCACAGAATGGTTTGGGTTGGAAGAGGGCTTAAAGCTCATCCAGTTCCAACCCCCTACCATGGCAGGGACACCTTTCACCAGACCGGGTTGCTCCAAGCCCCATCCCACCTGACCTTGGATATAGTTGATGCTTATTCTGTAATCACATAATATACCCTAAATTAACAGAAAAGTCATCACAGGACTCTAGGACAGCCCAAATGTCAGCTCCCTATTTTCTGTCACAAGACCAGAATGATGTTGCTCTTCCCCATTTCAGTAAATGGCTAAGATGCCGTTTGGAAAGTCTCACTACAGGAGGGGTTTAAACTCCTTAACAGCACAGTTGATTTCTAACCCAACCTAAGAAAGAAGCATGGTGCCCTGAACATCTTTTACATGTGGCACACTGACCTTTCACAGCAAGCAACATGCAAGAGCAAAATGGATCCAGCTACAACGGAATGCATGGTGGTGTTCTAACACTGTTACTGGGAAACCTCTTTAAATGTTTGGGAATTTTGTTGATTTAAGTCTTGGAAAACTGACTTAACTTAGAGGATTAGACAGGTGTGGCTTAAATCACAACTTCATACCCAGTCAGCTTCCTGCAATAGGAGAGAAGCTGCCTTGCCAATTTATTCCTACACACTTCCTTCCCCTTTCAGAGAAATGTGGATGCTCTGAGACATAAACAAACTTCAGAGAATGGGACGGCTTCTGAGTGTTAATTAAAATAGTCTCAAAACTTGAGTGACAGAAGGTGCAACCTGAAGAAGCTGCACAACTAGTTACAGCTTCACAAGTGATGCTATTAGCTCGTCTGCAATATCCTGCCTCAGAATTAATCAGAGAGCGTTGATCTGGAATGAGACCTCAAGTTTGAGCTCCAATTCTATGCGAGAAAACTGATTTACAAAATGAGCCAACTTAGTTTAATGTTGACAAAAAAAAATTATTAAAACAGCCAATCTCCTGCACCATATGGACTTCTATTCATTTTCACTTGTAGCTTCAGCCAGCATTTCACCCTTGCTCTTCAGTGATGAAAGGCTCATCCATTAACCTGCTTCTAAATCACAGCCTCTAGCTGATAATGCTGTTATCTAGTTCTCGTAAGATTTTCTTAAGATCCCTCTTAACTGTACCAAAAACAATGAGTGCATCAGGAGCTCCTGGAATGGAGCTGGAAACTCACCAATTTCTGGATGTCAAATGTTGCTGTGGTTTGCCAGAATCCTCTGTCATCAGGGCTTTCCACTCTGACCTCGAAGCCAGATGCCGTTGCTACCACTGCACCCTCTGAACCAAGAGCTAGAGCCTGTATTCTCTGGTTGTGCTGGTAATGATGGATTGGCTCCCGCCCGAACATCAGGTTCCAAATGCTAATTGTCCCTGTGTACAAAAGATAATCTCTGTGTTATCTCAGAATTTAACAGAACTTTAAAAGAGCATTGAAAGATGTAAGCTAAAAGTATTCTGATGGAAAAAATTAACATATAGAAATGAGACTCTAGGGCAGGAAAACAGAATTCAGGATGCAGCACAGCACCACGTAACACGTTCAGAAGAAGCTTTCCAAAATCACATGCTCTGGCATTAAAGGCTCTGTTGCTTTCTAAATAAATCCTAATTTTTGACTTTCCGTTAACACTGGTATCTCTTTGGAGGAAGACTGTTTGGCTTCTCCCACACTGCCATGTTTGGAGAAGATCAGACTTAAACACACACCTACATTCTTGTTCTACTACATATCTGCCCTCCATGGTCAGTAAAAATAGTAAGGAAGAGCCCACATTCAAAATGAAGTCACCCTGCTACACACAGAGGAGTTTTTAAGTGAAGAATCTGAAGCTCTGCACACACAGCAGCCAAGTCAGGGACTTTAATACCACTCTTAACCATTTACAATCAGCTCCTGATCATGATGCTCTGGGTAAACAGATAATGCAAAGAGCCCAAAAAGCTAAAGAATATAAATCCCAAGGAATACAGGAGTGTAAGTCAAAAGACAAAACATTTGCAAATGCATTTTTACCCAGCTTAGATCACCAATACTTGATTTAAAAGCATGGCACATTAAAGCAATAATCAGAGTAAGAGCAACCTGAAGCAATCAGGGAGTGTATTACAGACCAGAAGGGCCAGACAGAATTGGAGACTTCTGGGCCACCTTTGCACTGAATTAACAGAGAAGCAATCTTCAGATGTGACAGACAGGGCTGGAGAAGCCTTCCTTCTACTTGAGCCATTAATGATGAAATGATTAATGATAGCTATTCCTTCAGAAGGAGACATAAAAGCTCTGACAGACAGCTGTGGATGGGCACCAATGCCAGTTTGCAAACACTCCTCCTACGTCCCAAAGGAGGTGAAGCAAGAGTGTGGTAATGAAACTGCACATAGTGAAATGGTATCTAAATGAGTTTAAATTGATTTATGTTAGCTTTTGTAAAGATTATATGGTATCTGGAAAGTGCTACCAATGTGAAATAATGCAGATAATCCTTAAGATCCCTGTCTAATGGCACTCCCACTGAATATTTATATTCCTCGCCATGGGAATGAGGGCCATAATGGGGACCATTTTTGTTTTATTAGGGATGAATATTTAAATTAATCTGCTATTTGCCTAAACAATTAGCTGCCTCTGTTTGTTCACACAAAGCCAAAACTGCAATTAGGCTTCCATCAAAAAGATAAGTCCCAACTAAAACTGTCCCGATGGAGTCGTAAGGGCTCAGAGCAGAACTTCCCAAAATTACTTCTTAGCATAATGGTAATTATGTTAATTGCTTGAAAGGTAAATAACTGCTGAAATGGTTTGGAAAAACAGAATGCAAGCTCACATCACACATACTTAGGCTTAACACAAGTTAACCAATACAAATGGACAGCACAAGCTCGGATTCTCTCTGTAGCCTGGTTGCTTTGCGCCTCCACAATGAGTCCTTGGCTCCAAGCTAAGACAAAGGGAATGGGGGAAGTCTCACCTCCAGCACAGCTGATTTAAACAAGCAAGGAAAAAACCATCCATCCTAAAGGACTGCAATGATTGCAGATCATGGCTGTTAGAACTGGATTTTTTTATCAGATGAGGATATTATTGCCAAGCCTCCCCGTATTTCCAACCGCTTTGCAGAACATTTAAGCCAATTAAAGGCTATATTGTGAAGAGAAAAAAGGAAGGTGATTTGCTTTGTTTGAACATCTACATGATGAGCATTTTGCTGGTTTTAACAGTGTATTAACAGTGAAAGTTCTGCAAAATATCCCAACATACTCAAGTTACAGAACCATCTTCTGACCATGTGAGCAAACTGGGAAACCCAGAATTCAGAGTTCTGGTCTCTGGAATTGGGCAAGAAAGCCATTGTTATTATGTTCAATAGCAAAATCTGCCCAAAAGATATAAACCACAGTGTGTGCAAGATCTGATTCACCATGTGGTGTGAAAACATTCTTGGTAACATAAAAAAAACCATCTAAGTGGCTTGTCAGGGCACAAGTTAACATCTGTTCAATGAAGGAGCACAATATAAGGAGTAAAAAGGACTGTTCATGAATGCAAAGAGTAAGAGAAAGGCCATTTTCTTTCCATTTTCTTTCACTAAGATGAAAAACTATTTGCTTACTAAGGTGTTGCTTGTCCCCCCTACTTCTCCCCTCCTCTAAAAGAGTGCACAATTCTGTATGCACATCTTCCATCATCTCTTACTTGCTATCAGTTGGAAGCTTAAACTACTTGCATGCAAGGACCTTCTGTGGAAAGGCACTACGTCAAATGAGGTGCATGCATTCTTGTATGACAGCAGGAAAACATTATCAAGTTTTACACAGAAAAAGCAAACACCAACAGGTAAAGTTACCATCGGGTCTAAAAATGCTCCTCAGAATACTCTCTATTTCACTGCAGAAACAGCAAGACATATTTATAAGCATGCAAGCCTTTGCAACAGTCAATCATGTTTGTGTAAGAGCAGGAAAAAAACGCCACCATTACAGTTAGTTATTAGTGTAGCAACATAAAAAATATTAGGCATAAGATTTACCAGTGCAGATGAGATCACTACTTTAGAGTCTATCTTCCTGCCTCCAGCAGTGACCAGCACTTCATTTCCAAAGCAGTATCTTTGCTAAGGTGAAGTTAAGGTTACAAGCATACAGTATCTTCAGTATCTATTTTTTGTTTTACTATCAGATTCTTAACAGTATTAGAAAGCCATTAAATTCAAATTATATGCAACACTTCTTCAGCATGCTGAAATCTGCACCGCAGTTGTGATTTTTCCAACTGAACTCTAACAGTAACTCCTCAAACTCCTTGATTTAGAGTTTACAGCTTTCTTGTATTACATCTCGGCTCCAGGAAACTAGTTAAGCGCAAGAAGCTGATGAAGATGCTGTAATTGCTGACACTTAACATTACACTCACTGTACCAGTTGTCTTGTTTATCAGTTCAGCCAAGGTTGTACAAAGAATTCAAAATTCTAACCCATCATATTGTTGAAATGTGGCCTCATGAAAGGTCCATTTATTGCAATTCACTCTCATTTGACAGGTATTTGGATAAAACATTTATCTATAAGACTACTGTGCTTTACACAATGCACCACAGACCCTGACTGTACTCCAGCTTTAGTAAGCATCAGCCAGTATTACACATCTCTTGCTGGATGAAAGGTGAATGGCTGGAAGCTGTTCTCCATTACAGCTCCTGTCTCTAGTTATTCCCCTCTTTACAGCTGGAAGCACAAAAGACATTCTGCAAGAGCAGCTGGGTTTTACATCTGTTTTCAGATAGGTTTCTCTCTGGTATAAAAGGCAACACTTCTGCCACCCCTATCTCTTTTCCTACAAAATACTCTAATCCTGCAACAGGGAAAAGCAACATAAATACAGGCAAAAAAGGATCATAGGAACGTAGACTGCTTTGGGTTGGAAGGGACCTTAAAACTCATCCACTTCCAAACCCCTGCCATGGACAGGGACACCTTCTAGTAGACCAGGTTGCTCCAAGCTCCGTCCAACCTAGCCTTGAACGCTGCCAGGGATGGGGCAGCCACAGCTTCTCTGGGCAAAATCACATGTTAAATCACATTTGTCAATACTGTATTGGTTGTGTTTGCCAGTGTTATACAGCAGAGCATGGCCACCCGCTTGTGCTACCTGCTAACAGCAAACCTGTCTAAATAGAGGGAAGGCTGTGCTTTGGTGTGGAAAACGCTACATACAGCCCCTAATGACCCATTACATCAGTCCTTCCACATTAAGACAACAGGGCTAGCAGTTGCTGTCAGCTTTAGAAGAGATGTAAAGCAACCTACATGTGCTTTATCTGGGAGGGAAAAAGAAAAGGCAGAGACTGATTTTTGCATACGCCAGAGCAGGGAATCTGAACACGCTCATGGTTTTCATGGTCTGATTCTGATGGCTTCAGGTTCTGAACACCATTGTGTGGTAGGGCCAGAGCTGCCATCTACGTTCAGAAGCTGTTTGTGAGTCTCGCCCCTTCATCTTGATTTAAACAAACCAAACCCTCTTGAAAACACTTCTTACATGTATTTTTCTCTTCCAGTTGAGAACATTGATTTATTTCCTTATAACTTCCAGATACCATCATACTTCTGTATGGAGTACAAACAGTAGATGCAATACCCAGGTGGAAAGGAGAATCAGCCTGAAGTCTCAAAACTTCTACTGAATTGTGACTTTCTCCCCACAACATTTCCAGTTAGAGGGACAACCAACATACAGCCAACTTAACCTCAGCAAAGAGATGCTGGGTGTTCATTAACTGAGATTTTACATGTTATATTCACTGCAATGCCATAAGGTGCGCCTTTACCTTACCGTAACCACATCAGCTTTCACCAACTGTTGTCGTCTTTTACCCCCACCACTCTTTTCCAAGTGACATCATCCCTGTACCATCCCTCTGGAAAGGTACATATGAGAAAGTCTCTATTTTCTTCCCAACTTGGGCACTCCAGAGGCAGATCTCCCTGACCTGATGTGAAATCCCATGTCATCTATTCAAACCAGGAATTCTGCATCCAAAGTCATTTGCACATATCCAATGGGAATAAATATATTACTTCCTTCAAAAACTTTTCCTTTTCTTTGAGCCAGCCTCTTTCCCTGCTATCCTACAGCACATTCTTGCACTTCAGAGAAGGCACCAAATGCAATATTCCCTTTCTATCTTTGCACAGAGGGTACAGAAGGGACAATACCTGTGAGCAACTTTAAGGGCATCAGAATGGACAAGATAGCAGATTTCCAGTCCCAGACAGTAACACTGCCCAAATTTCCTTCCTGGAGCCTGCCAACAAGCAGCAACACTTTTGATCCCTGCAGAAACCACCTTCCTTTGCTCCATGTTGCTCTTCTGCAACTTGTGAAATACCATAAACTCTTCCCAACAGGTCTGAAAGCTCTACCATGAAGGGCAGCAACTCAGCATCTCCCCGCCATGCCTACATGAGTATGAAACATAGCACTTAAGAAAGAGATAAAGAACCCAAAGTATGTTCTCTTGTTGCAGCACATTGTTTTCAAGTCAAACTATGAGACTCCGAGGAAGGGGGGGGAGAGTGATGGCTGAAGTAGACTGCTGTTTCCCAAAAGCTGTGGCTCACAGCCAAAGCCAGGCAAGCATGGAGCAGATGGAGTCCTGGCAAGGCCTCTACTGTCCCTGCATTAGCAGCATCTGCTCATTACCCAGAACCCTCGCCTGCTTTATCTAATGCTCCAGGAAAAGCATTTTGATTTGATTCATTTCAGTTCAGTAACGTGCAACACAATTAGTGGTAAAATCAAACTGGAGCACTGCCAGTGCTGACAATAGGAAACAAGGCAGAAGAAATATGAGGCCAGTGGGTTGGAATTCAAAAATCACAACTGTGGATCAAGTTGCCAAGTCCTGTTGCCCCAGGTGTACATACAGTGCCCCTACTGAGCACTGGTATGGGCAGAGGGAACTTCATTTTTCCCCCCTACATTTTTCTCTCATTTACCTCTCCTTGCAGCTTGTTTCTCAGAGGCTGATGCCGTTGGAAACATTCTCCAGAAGTCACAATTCAATTTTGCTTTAGTACCATCATGGAGTTACAATTCACTCTGGATGCAGGCATCCCAGGAAGACAAATCTTTCTCCTTGCTATATTTCATCTGCCTTGGGAAGTGTTTGCTACTACGGAACCAGCAGAAGTGCTGTAAGGCAGGCACGGTGCAAGCAGAATCTGCCTGTTAGCTCTTCCCTGTGATCAGGTGCCAAGGACATCGCTGCGTGAGCTCTGTTGAACTGGGAGAAACTGATGTTATCTGAGCGAGCCTGCGAGCCAGGGATTCGACAGAGAAGTCTAGACTCTTTGCCTGACAGCACCACCTCCAACACTAGCAGATGGTTTCTCTGTGTTAGTCAAACTTACAAACAAAGAGAAAAGGGAGCTGGAAAAGTACAACAAAGAACAATCAAACACATTATCTTCAAAGTCACCCTCTCCCTCCCCAAGTTGAAAATCATTCTCTCCACCACAGTGTAAACACACACTTCCAGCTTCCAGGTAGTCAACGTTTCTAAAACCAGCCTTTATAATTCCCTGTTCACATAGAAACTAATCTATTCTGCCCAGGCTTTACAAATCAGAGGAACTGCCATATCACAGAGCCCATTAAAATTTCTACCCAAAAGAATAGAAAGCACAAAGCTTTATGTAAACTAGTTTAGTGACAGGACACCCAGGACTGACAACAAGGAATATGACAGACAAAAACCCCAGACAAATTATTAGATTAGTCAGTGGGAGACTAGAAAACAAACAAAAGAACCTCATTGCTTGGTACACTGGACAAAAAGCCAACACTTAAAACTATCACAGTTATGATTTCCTATGACTCAAGTAAATAATATTAATGAGTTTTCTGTAATAGCAGACTTGCTGTTGGCAGAAGACATTGCCCATTAACAATTTTTAGCCACAGAAAGCCATTACAGCATGATCCATGCTAGAAAAACAGCTAAGGATGCTGATAATCTCAAAACAGTTGTTTTCACATGTAAAGAATTAACTTTACTTCTAAAATAAACCACAGAGATTAGAGGTTTAATTGGGATTACCCATCTTCGGTTTTGTTTTCACATGCAGACATGCCAGGATCAAAGATAATAGCTGTACAAAGCACCCTAACTTTCAAAACACTCTTCATTCATACCCAATAAGAGGTTTTCAAGTGTCAAATCATACATTTTAGAGACAGATGATGAGTTCTGTGAGCAAGCTAGCCTAGGATCCCAACTGGCCAACACTGTCCAAACCTGACTTTCATAAACACTGTTTCCACGTCCAGTTGGTCTCTTGTTGCCCACTACACAAACATCTAAGTGTATTTAAAACAAAGATTTTATTAAGGTTTCATTAAATATTAGGTCAACGTATGTAATAATCCTCCACTGCAAACCAACTCAGTGAAGAAAATGTGCAACCATACTCTATGCCAAGAGAGGATGCAGATTAATCACATGCAAGTTTACCAGTATTCCCAACACAAAGCTCCACAGCATCCCAAGGGAGTTTTGGACAGAGGAAAAGGCTGGTGGAAGAAAATGTAATATTTTTATAGCAAAACAAGTTATTTGCTTAAGATAGTTTGGATGGCCGACAGCCTGGCACTCCAGCTTTGTGCAGCAGTTCCAGTAGGAATTAAACATCAGTTTTAATGGGTGCTATGTTCCAATGCCTCCTAATGCATTTAGGGTTATTGGCCAACTTTCTCACATAAAAAGCAAGTGTGTGCGTGTGTGTGTGGATACAGGATTACAGATACACAAAAAGCTGAGCACAGCTGCTTCATTTTTGTAAAGCCTTTTTTTTTTCCAATAGGGAGGAGAGTTGTGGCTACTTACCATCCTCGTAAGCTGCTACAGCCAGGGAGCTGTTTATCCTCACAAAGGAGACATGTGGCCGAGGTCCAGCATCACCACGATCATGCATTGCTTCCAGGATGGGGGCTGTGTAGTCCCAGGTGCGAGTGTCCCACAACCTCACTTCTCCTGATGTGTATCTGGAAAAGAAAGCTATTGTTCATCCCTAAACATCTGAAAAGCGGAACTGCAGGAGGAGGGAGGAAGAAACAAAAGGTGTCTTAAAACCTAACACCATTTAAAGCCCCTGGAGTGATTCTCCTCCACACACACTCTGTACACAAGCCCATCAACTTTGCTCATTTTATTCCTCTTTACTGAATGTAACATCGAGTCTACTAAGACAGTAAATTGGAGCTACAAGAATTACACGACTGAGCTACCACATGTTACCAACTGTCAATACTAGGTTTACAAGCAGAATGCAAGTAGAGATGTGCTCAAGGAGGAAAAGGCAATCAAGCAATGAGTCTAAATTACATCATTGTAAACCTTCAAACTGCTTCTTTTTTGGTCTTGAAAAATCTGTGATTGCGGCTGTGCCAAGGAAAGGCTGTTTAATCAGAGCATTTATGTACATACACACGAGCACTCACACGCATGCACCGATCCAATCCACTGCTCTTCATACAAACTTCTTAATACCTCACCAACAGATCAGATTTGCCTACATCTCTGAAGACTGGTTATTTTATTAATACTATTAAGAGTTGTCTTTAGAATGAACATTTATTAGAATAAAGAGCTGCCTTCTCTGCAGAAGATTCTCACTGAAACATCAGAAAAACCTGCAGTTTAGCATCAGTGTGCCAATGAGAACATGAAAAAACAGAACTACACTTCTCAGATAATACTGAATGTATGTAAATGAACAAAGGTTTTACACAGCAAGCAACACAGAAATGGCTATGTGTCATCTTTGCTGCGGCACACAACATCCTATTAAAGAACCCCCCTCAAAACACTGCTTCCTCTATGTCACAGAGGACATAGGAGAGGGAGGAGAAGCTCCTTCTAAGACTGGTCACAAAGAACACAGTACAATAGCTGTTTGGAACAGTTCATTAATTAAGTTTGAACAGAACTGTGACAATCAACACTGTCAAACAGTCTCAGATGACTTTCTCTGCCATAGCTGAGACCTGGATTCTGTAGGAAAAAGCAGGATGCTTCCCACCCCATCAGCTTCATGTTTGTTCCCATCTTTTGGGGGTAACTTATTTCAAAAGAATGATTCTCATAAGCCTCAAAGATCTATCGGTGAGAGATCTGGTTGCCCTATAAGGGGAAAAAGAAAAGTTATTTACAAGGGAGGTGAAGTGCTTAATAAAGGTTTAGAAGATGCTGAACTTTGACGCAGGTTACCCAGTTCTCTGGGGAGTACCAGGCAACAGGTTACAGGTACTCTGAGCAGATCACTCCCAACATCTCTGGGTGAAAATGCTCCACTTCATACAACTAATTAAAGTGCCTGAGGGGGCGGTGAAACCTGTCAAGCAGAAAGAGATGCACATTAATTCTCCGCACTGAATCGGGAAGAGAGAACTGTGTCCTTTTCACCTGCCTTCCTCAACAGTGTTTTACACAGTAACAGAGAAGAAAATGAGAGAATAGGGTGGGAAAAGCACTTCTCCCTTTTCCTCCTTCTGCAAACAAGGCCCAAATCCCCCTTCAAATCCTGCTTTCATCTCAAATTTACAGCAGCACTACTTCAAAAGAGCAGATCAAGAAAGAAGCTTCCTTCCCCAAAGCAAAATATTCCACAATGGACAGAAAAGCAGTCCAGATCAGTCCATAACATCAGTTTACAACACCGAAAAGTGCTTATTTCAGATAGATTTTAAAACTTTGAGATAAAACAGTGGGACAGGTAACTGCAAAGATCTGTTGCTGTCCCCTTCAACAACACACACGCGTAACATTGGGAAGCATTTTAATTTTGAGCTGCTTTTTGTTTCCCTTTATGTTTGAGTTGGTTGGGGTCATGTTTTCAAGCTTAACTGCAAAGAGTAGCAGATTACTCCCAAGGGGAAAGCCAAAAATTCTTCAGTCAGTAAGTGACCCTGAAAAGTAAGTTCCAAGGGAGACATAAAATACGGGTAGAGTTGACAGAATATTTATTTTCATCCCCAAATAAGCAAGGAAGAACAGCATCTCCTCCTAGTGCATACACATACTCGCTCTCACACAGTCCAGTGTAGGAATGTAAAAAGAGAGACTAACAGATGGAGAAACAGAATGACAGGAACAGAGAAGAGACACAGGGCTGGCTAATTTTCTGAGTGCACTGCTTATGGTTTTAGTACCTACCAAGCAACACAGGGGATTCGGGACTCAAGACATGCCACCATCCATAAAAAAATAACACAAACCACAACCCCAGAATGACAGCTCTAACATCACCACACCACAGCAAGTGCTTGGATTAATTTTAGCTCTGAATTCAACCAAATCAAAATACAGTTTGAACCATTCTTTGTTCTTGAAAGACCTGAAGCACCTCTACAGCTAAGGTCAGACTGGAACAATCAACCAAATGTCTGTATTTCTTTGAAATAAACTTGACTCAAATTGATGTGTTTGCACTGGGACCTGCTTTAAAACAACTGTCTCTGCTTGGTAGGCTCTTAATCACTCTTCCCTGTAGCCTCCTCATCGTCTCCCATGATGGACAGAATCATATAATCACAGACTTGTTTGGGTTGGAAAAGACCTCACGATTATCCAGTTCCAACCTCCTTCTATGGGCCTGGACACTTTCCACTAGAGCAGGTTGGTCCAAGCCCCATCCAACCTGGCCTAGAACACTTTCAGGGACGGAACATTCACAACTTCCTTGAACAGTCTGTTCCAGTGCCTCACCACCCTCATTGTAAAGAATTTCTTCCTTATATCTATCCTGAATCTTCCCTGTTCAAGTCTGAACCTAAAGCCAGGTACATGCTGAAGAGCTTTCATCAGAGCACTTCAAGAAAGGACAAGGGCTTTATGTTTATCAGGAAGAAGTGGGAGGACGGCAGCCAGGCATCTTTGCCCCCCATCCTTCCTGTATCCGTACCACCGTTCTCACTAAGCACACTCACCCTTCCCAGTGCAGCATGACAGCAAATCAGTCCCACGCAGCAAACCTAAAGGATCCGGAGATGTTACAAGACCATGATGGAAACACAAGCAGAGGTCTACGCTTGGGCAGGGAACAAGTGCGGGGAAATGGGAGACATAAACCACCTCCTCAGCTGATAACATGCTCCGTTGGCCATCACCACCACATGCCCATTTCCAGCACACTCTGGGCCTCTACCAGAACTGAACTGGAAGAATTTCAAACACAGATGAATCCAATTCAGAACTAAAAAATTTAACAGGTTCAACTCCCTGCTTTCAGTGCTGCTGTGAAGAGCAGCACTCCTTCAATTTGTTACCACAACAAAAGGCTTTTAAACTACAAAACCGTTGCCTTGCTGTAAAAAAATAAATAGGCCATTTTACTGCAGATACTTGGCAAATCTGCCATAGCAATAGAGATGGCTGAAGAGAACAGCATGCACATGCTGCGCTTTATAAAACCTATTTCTAGATAATTTCAGTATTTCTATTAATTTTCTACCACAACTTCTACACTTCGCTATGAGTATTTACTTTGGATTACCAGCTACTGAATGAAAGAACCTTACATGCAAATCTTCTGCCTCAGAACAGAACCAAACCACAAAGAAAACCATATCTGAATCACTTCTTTAGAAAGGCTGCCCAAAGTCTTGTTTTCCCAAGCACAAGTAAAATTCTGCTGCTTACAATCCTAGGACTCCCTCTCTTCTTGCTCTGATGCCTTCCAAGGCGTTTCATCCAAACAGTGCCTCGGTTTCAGGGGTCTGCATGCTCCAATCCCTACTTACCATACCCAGTCATTTCCCTCTTAGCATTCAACAGACACTGCACCCAAGTAACTCAGCTTCTCCAATAGACTTATATTTCACCCCTTGTTCTTCTGAACATTTCAGCGGCAGCAGGAGAAAGACAAGAGCTGTAATTTTCTAACTATACTCCTTGACAAGGAGTTCTGCAATTCAGGACAGATATGTATACATCCGTAAAAATGAGCCTGCAAATTCAGCTTAAGCTTTACAGATACGCATAAAAACCTTGCTGAAATGGAGCAACAATAGCTGGAATGCATATGGTATACAGAAACTGCACAAAAAATAGATTAAACTCATATGGTATCTACAAATGTAGCATAATAAAAATACCTACTCACTAATCAAAAGCATTTCAACTACTTTTTATTGGCAGTAATGTCATAATGAGATGAACCATTTCCTTGTGCCCTCTCACTTGAGTGAAAGCAGAAGACTGAAGGAGAAAAGAGCTGGGGGTTAAAAGCTGCTGATGTCCCATGATGGCTGGGAAGCAGGTGGTGAAGTGCAGAGCACATGTGGGAGGAAGCTGAGATGGAGCCTAGGCATCGCTCTAATGAAGTGGTGCTGAAGAGGCAGACAATTTCATAAGGAGAAAAACATCAGGAAACTGGTCAAAACACAGAGTCTCATCTGAAAAAAGCTCAACTGTGTTGGACAGCCATAGCCAGAACAAATTTGGGGATGAGGAGGAGGGGGGGAGGCTGATCTCTCTCCAGAGCCCCAGATGTCTTTATCGGTGCCTAATGACAATTATACTCAACCAATTAAGACCCTGCTATCACAGTTGCATTGTTAGTAAGCCTTTGGCCCTGAGTGTTGATGGCTGTCTAATTAGTGTTTGTGCAAAGTACAACTGCAACTAATACATAAACTGACAAATACACAAAAGAAAAACTGTTAACAGGAACATTTTCAAAACAGTTGAGGCTCTCCTCATTCAGTCCACAGCAAAGACAAACTGCTTTCCTTCATGGCTTGCTTACTGCTGGCACTGCACAATTTCACTTCCAACAAGCAGGTCAACTAGGCTGTCACTGGGTTTCTGGTGAAACAGGATGCTGGTGACAGTCCATTTTGTGGGTTGTCTCAAGCACGCGATGCCAGGGCAAGTCTTATTACACTAAGTTGGTGTGAACATCAAAGATACTTAGAAATCAGTTCATATTTTCTGTATTTTCCCTAAAGAATTTGTATCAGGAAAATAAAAAGGAAAGAGAAAGAAACCCCCTTTGTTTCACAGTCAGGCTTGATTTCCAGAAGGCAAAGTCTGTTGTTTCCAGATACCTGTGGTGATCAACAAAACACAAGAAAAAAACCAACAACTTTGTTTCAGGCAGTCAGTGACCATCTGTTAATACTCAACAGATCTTATTATGAAGTCCTTACAATGTCAATGCATTTTATTGAAGTCAGTAGGAATTTTGCTCAAGTAACAGTCACCAGCTATAGTTCTGTTTGAACGGACGCCTGTTGATAAGCAAGTAAAATAATGAGTACTTTACATGGGCTTGCTGCAGCAAGCATCTTGGACCTTTCATCCCTACTCCACCAAAAGCAAGCAACCAGTCCTTCATGTGGTTAATTAAGGTATGTAGCCAGTGACCCCCTCAGGAGTCTTAAGAATAAGGTCCAAATAAACCCAAGTCCAAACGCCTTTGGAAGCTGGTTCAAACTGCTCCTAAGCTTCATCTTCTCCATAAGGCTCAAGAAAGACAGTAGTAATTGATAACGTTCCATTTCAAACAAAAGCTCTGCAACACAACCACTGTAAATCGGAAGATACCTCTAATGGCAACACACATTACTGAAATTAAATGGATTCTATTGCTTTCTTTATACTCAACATTACGACTCAACAAATCTTCTTGAAATGAAGCATAATAATGCTTAGATACACTTATCACAGTGTTAGATACCTCATAGAGCAATTATTTGAAGACACTAATTTTGCCACTATGTATATAATCAAGTAGCTTGGCTAAGGGATTCCTTAAGGAAAAGATCCAGGAAAAACAGGGTACTAGCAAGGAGTAAAGAACTATTTTATACGGCAGAAAGGAATAGAAATAGAACACAATAACCAGTGCAAATGAAACAAGAAAGAGCAAAATTTTCTGCCATTATAGAGCATAGCAGAAAGCTATGCCATAAAATACAATAAAAAACAGATGAGGTTAAACCAAACCCAGCATCTGAAACAATCCTAACACTGGTAGAAGAACGTGAAGCAAACAAGTAATGTCTCTGATTTCATCCCAACACTATTTTGGGTTGCTTGAGATATGAGTGCAGCTATGAAAGAAGTGACTAACTTGTACCAAAACAGATCTGGAAACACTAAGATTGAACATGTAGGAAGCACATTCTGATTAGTTCCCAAACTCTTCTGCTGAGAACTTGACTTCCCAATTCATCAACCCACGTCCATCTGTGGACCACTCATAGATACTGAGCTGCAAAGAGCTTATACCTTCCTTCTTATAGCTTTATTTAGGAAACGACAGCTCTAGAAAGTAGGTTAAGCTGCAGGAGAAAACGTGCAGTTCTTCTGCAGCTTACTGTTATTATCTGTAATAGAATTAGTATTTTTTCCATCCCAAGTACTTCTGTGTGCCTCACTTCCTTTTTAATTTGAAGTGGATGTAAATGTCATACCAAGGGAACAGAATCAAGCCAAGGGTTATAGAATAGGCAAAACATTTTAATGAACACTTACAAAAGCAGAAGTTAAAGAAAGACAAACTGTCTCTAGGAATTTCCTTAAGGCCAAGAACCTCCCATCATTCAGATCAAAGTTCCAGCGCCTTGCGTCAGCCCAGGCCCATTGATTCAACCAGCTACTCTGACCAAGGAAACATTACAGTGGGTACTGTCATGGCAGGAGGAAAAGAAACAAGCCATCTTTTTCAAAAGAATTCAAGAGGAATTGGCTTGCAATTTGGGGAGGATCTCCTCCATCAGACCTATGATTTCCTGAAGGACAAACACATAATGCAACAAATAAAACAATGGCTCCAGTTTCAGATACAGGGGAGAATACTCCACTTGGAGATGATGCAACTTGGAATGTTTATGTGTTGGAAGGGCCACAAACTGCAACATACTGCAAACAGCAGAGAGGATAAGTATCATCTGAACTCTAGTCACTGATGGCAAAAGCACAAGGGCTGGCAGGTTGGGGAAAGAGTAAAAGTGTAACTAGAAAGAAGGACGAGTTTGTCTGCCCTCAATAGAAAATCAGGCTTTACAAGCTCAAAAATAATGACTGTGACTTCAGAACACTGGACATTACTAAGCACACAGCCTGCCTTGCTGCAGGAGCTCATTCATCTGCATCCAGCACAACCTAGAGGTAAACCAATAGCAACATGGTCAGACAGGCTGGCAAAGAATCTTTCACAAAGAGTCAGGATCAAGCTTCTGCTCTTGGTTTCACCTGAAAGGCTCTTTTCCACAATTGACAGAGAAGCCAACATGTTTGTCACTGAACACAACCTCACCTAACTCCTGCAATTTGCCATCTGACCTCTCTGAAATGATGTCATCCTGTTTTCAACCCTCCTAAAGGTGACTCACTTGAAAAAAAGGAAGGTCTGACACTTACTATCTCTTAACAATGATGAGAATGAGAGAAGATGACACAAAAGGTTTGGGGAAGGTTGAAGGAAAAAGGCAAGCATTTTATCTTCTGCCTTACTGCTGTTTTACATCCAGGCTCAGTCACTGGGAGGGGAGGGAGAAACGTACCAAAGTTGTGCCATTATACAAGCACAATTTAAGCAAAGAAGCAAGGCAGGGGTTTATTCAGGCTGTTCAAGACTTCAGTTTGTTAACTTTTATTCATTTTCATTACTAATTAATATTTTGGTTTCCTCAGGTCTGCACACTGAATTAAGATGCAAGAGCTAATAACAAATACCTTGAGAATAACCCACAAGCCCTATAGCAAAAACCAAAGAAATACAAACCAAATTAGATGAGAGCTGACATGAAGTTTTGAAAGTGCAGGAAAGTGTTTTCAAGCCTTTCAGGCTAGTTTCACACATCATTATGAAGCTAAAAAGAACAGCAAGTCATTTGCAGGTCACCTTTGAACATAAGGAAAGCAGACTGGGGGGTGATAATGGAGAACAAAGACAACCGCCATACAGCAGTAGCTACTTACCTTGTACTCCTCATAATAACTTAAACTGTTAAGGTACAAACTGTTTGGAAGTGTTGCAGTGTTTAAACTGTAACCCCCATAAGACTCTTCAGACCAAAGGCAACTGTATGAAAGTCATTTCAGTGCATTACTCAGTATAAGAGAATCAAAACTTATCACTACCTCTAAACCAGATGATTCTCCCAACCACAGAGTGTTTACAAAGTTCTTTGCTTCTCATTATCTTTATCAGCATCACATGGAGAAATATCATGTGTGCTAGGTCTGCTCCACCCTGAAAGGGAGGAAGTGTTCATCTACTGATTTATGGAGGCACTTCAGAGCAGCTAAATCTCACTAGATGTAACTCAAGAAAATGAAGCCTCTAGGAAAGATGACAATACTTATGGGGGAAGGAGGAAACTGTAAAGAACCACCGGCTGATTCCCAGCCTAGTCTGTAAGAAGCGCAGGGACTCGATGCAGCATCTGCTAGATAGCTCTCTAACAGAAGTAGCACAGCAGAAGCATACAGTTATATTTCCATTTATGTGAGTTCTTCACTAACAGTTTACCACTATTTCTTCAGTCAAGGAAAACTGAAGAGAGAAAAAGCAGATACCTTTATATATCTGAGTATTTGGAAGGATGAATTGATTCCTGTTTTCATTTGGCAAGCTTTCAGAGCTACGAACAGCAGCAGTAAAGCCACAGTGCCCCTTCTGCAAGCATAAAAGTTAACACCCTGCACACTAAACCATCACCCTGCCTCACAGCAGACTTGGTGGGGTTTTACAGTAAGAGTTGTGAGGTAAGATGATTGTCACCAACACAAGGCAGGTTTGCCACATAGTTCAAGAATGGCCACACACAGACAGCAATACAGTCTCACAACATACTACAACATGTTATACCACAGAATCCACTGTTTAATGACAACAGAGTTCAAACAAGGACCAGATACATGCTCTGAGATCGGTGTCTCCAGAAGGACCTAACCTCCGCCTGCAGATGCCCATCAGTGTGGCTGTCAGTACTGCCCAGAAAAAAAAGCAGCAGTTTTTCTGTCTGAACATGTGCCTGCCTGAAAGATATAAACAAGATTTTATTAAAAGACAGTGAAGAAATCCAGGCATTCTGCACTGAAACCAAGCATACAACAGCATTAGGTACAGTGAACCTAATCACCAGTAGTAATTTATAAAAGCCAAGTGAGCAGATATGTAATTGCTTTAAGTAAACTCTGACTTAAAGCTAAAACTACATTTGAATTGAATACAGAGGGGAGGGGGAGGAGAGCATCCCTTTAAAGAAGATCCTTCGAGACATGTAACTGTAGAAAGGCTGGCGAATACAACATTGATTGGGAGTGAGGTAACCACAAACACCACTGTCTCAAATGAAAAGGGATTCAAGGTCTGACCCAGAAAACAAGCATCGCAACCACTGGGATGAAATTTTAATGATAAACACAAGATGCTCTGTGCAGGCCAGATTGAATTATCTGATGTCAGCCAGTAAATGCAGGGTGCTCTGAGAAAGAGGAGCTGCTAGCAGCCACCTTTCACTCGCAGCTCAGGTTGCGCTTAATCAATCCTTGATACTCTGCCATCTTCTGGCTTGAGCTTTGGCAGCAGCGTGGAGAGGAGAGTCCATGAAATAGGTGCATTTCTCTAAGGGAGAGCTAACACTGCACAGTTCATCTTTGCTTCCTTACATAATGTTAACAAAGGAGATCTCCTCCTGAACCACTTCAGGGAAACTATGCCTCCGACACACTTGTGGCTGCTGCTTTAGGTCACTCTGCTCAGAACTTGCACAAACTCCTTTTCAGAAAGAGTAAAATAAGAAACCTCTAAACAAAAATTATCCCACTTTACTGCTTCAAACTGTGCTGGATAGTAAGAACACAAGATGAGGTCTATCACAACGCAGGTTCACATCCAGAAAGGCTGTTCCCAGGCTTGCTGAAGGCTCCAAATGCACAACAGCCCCAGATTTCTGCTGGCGATCCTTGCTCTCCACCTCTTGTTTGATTTTTAGAACCATTCTCTGATCTCCCAAGGTCCTGACTTGAGCATTCTGAAACCTGGGAGCAGGTGCTACACACTGACACAGTTTCCAGCTATATAGAATGCAGTGCCTGGCTGGTCTGAAAGAGCTGAGCCACAGTGCTGCAGCTGCTCCCCAAGTCAGGCAGCAAAAACCCTCCTAAAAACTGAGCAGCCACATTTGATCCACTGCAGCAGCCTGACCACAGAAGAAAGAAAGGTAAATGATGCCACAGGCTACTGCTGAGAAACCCCAGGAAATACCACACACAAAAGCAGCCTTAAGGTCATCACTGACTTCTGAAGTCTAGTAAAGTCACACAAGTTTAGTTTTATGCATACAGCAAGCCTCACTGTAATCCAGGATTATTCACATACATAAGCACATAAGTGTTTGTGAAACTGGAGAGATAATCTTTAAATGTAACAGATAATTGATATTTATACTAAGAAGAATATTGACTTCTGTTAACCTCAGCTATTAAATTACTTCTTCAGTACTGAACGAAAGCAACAGCTATTATTGATCACCAGATTCATTACACTTTTATTACAAATTTGAAAGCACAGTGCCATTAAGTACAATACTGTAAGCAGGGAGAGAAGGGGGAGTGTTATATTTGGGTTTAAAGAAAAAAAACAATAAACACCCATCAAATTCCTCAATCTACCCTTCCAATTCCTCAATCTACCCTTCCTGAACATGCACATAACTAATTTCCCTGCACCATTTCCTAATGTCCTTGGAAGTTTAAGTTATAACTTGGATTCTGTATTGCTTGATATTCACCATGAGACATTATTGGCAGAACAATGAATTCATCTTCTTTGGGGCAAGATTCACAGGATAGTTTTCTACTTGAAGCAACTTAAGAGATGCTGTCAGATACCTCAAGCTACCAAAGCAGAGTGCAAGGCAAGCAGTAAACAGCAAAGGAAGGAATATAACTTTCTGTCCTAATATTCTAAACATTTCATTTACGAACCAGGTCAAATCAAACAGCTGAATTCTGATTTCTCTGTGGTGTTGTACCAAATATATGCTCAAAGCTTCATAAAAAGATACTATTTACTAAACATTCACTATCTCAGAGAAGGGAAATGACTAAAAAGTCATGCGAGTGAAACCTAGAACATTGCTTTTCCTAATGGATACACACATGCAGCTTTTCCCTCTGTGGTCTCTTTCCTGCTCATCTAGTTCCACAAACCTTTCGGGAACCAAAATTTTTCAATGGCACCACCTCCCTTCACCATGCCAACTGCTGCAAACTCACCAAGAGAAGAAGGAGACAATGGAGGAACTGGGGAATCCATATGAAAACACTGTGTGAAACTGCATAAACCCAACTTCCACAATACACCAAGATGAAACAGATTATTTAAGTCAAATATGTAAGATTGTTATGCTTTGGTTATTAATTCTTTAGACAATTTATTCTGCTTATCTTCTATATATTCTATATAAAATTCTATAGTGTATATTCTACAAAATTATATATATTGCATATTTGGATATAAACACAATGGAGAAAATGAAAAAAAGCAGAAGATTTCAGAGGCAGCAGCATGGAGACATTTGGGTTTCTGGCTCCCAAAAAAGTACAGGAGATTTCATTAGAGACAATGCAATGGATGCAGTAGTGTAGATTCCTAGCCAAGGGCAGGAAACACAGTGTCCAAGCTGAAGGGCACAGAAGAAGGCAGGTTGCTGTGGACTGAGCTGGAGCGCAGCCACAGACCACAGCAGGCTGGAATATGCAGTGTCTGAGCACTGCCTCAAGGGTCTCACATCAGGCACAAGTCAACCTAAGATCTGTGGTCCTCCAGCCACACAACTTCCAGTCTCTTCCATGGCCACTGTTCAGGTTAACCACTGTGTGGCACTGCCCCTCCAAAGGTCACAGACTAAACGGCTCTTCAGCATAACCATTTCCATTCCTCTAACACAACCAACTACAGCAGTGAAAACACTGCACAAGTAGTGGAGAAAAGAAGCAGTAGTCAATGAACAGAATGGCAGAGAGAAAGGAAAGGGAGACCTGCAAATGCAGAGGGAAAATAAATGGAAAAAAAAAAAAAAAACGAAACCAGACACAAACCAAACCAATTGTCAAAGAATAAAATTCCCCTTTTCCTTCAGCTGTCTCCTAGTTGCAGATTCCTGCTCTCAGTTGCCCAAGAGCATTCTGAGGGTGCTGAGGCGCTGGCACAGGGTGCCCAGAGAAGCTGTGGCTGCCCCATCCCTGGCAGTGTCCAAGGCCAGGTTGGACACAGGGGCTTGGAGCAAGCTGCTCATTTGGAAGGTGTTCCTGCCGGTGGCAGGGGTGGGGAGTGGATGAGCTTCAAGGTCCCTTCCAACCCAAACCATACCATGATTCTATGAAAAGCGTATCAATGCGTATGGCAGTTACCTACACTCAGTGTATTCCAAAGCAACTTTCTTACAATCAGTGTGTGAATTTTATAGTACTTCATAGTTTTCTCTAATCCCATAATGCATAAGCATACCATTACTGTGAAGTGCTAACATCAAAATGGAGCTCGGGTATGTTGAGGACAGCATTATCTGATTTGCCCCCAGGGTGATACCACTTGTATTTACTCATGTAGCTTCTTCTGGAGGGCTAATTACTGAACCTGTAAAATTCAAGCCTTATACCTATTGGGGCAGTCATGTTAACCTCTTCCAAGCGTTTGTGAGGTTCTTAAAACTGTATTTAAGAGTGTAAACCAAATGAATAGCTACCATTACATCAAGGTCATGACAAGGCTTTATATTAAGGAAAGAGAAGTTTGAGTTTCTTTGGGTTTTGAGTGTTCTTTACCTCCCTAGATTATCTGCAAATAAAAATGAAAGTCACAGCCCTTCTAAAGTTATCTTGCCACAGCACACAAAAACATCCCTGTGATTAAGCGATTTTACAGAAAAAATAATGAAGAGAGCATTTTTCAGTAGATGTGCATGACACTTAACACACTCTGGGTGCTTTCACAGCAGAACAATGGATACAGCTCATCACAAAGTACTGCAGACTTTACAGGGACCACATGCACATGAGATAGCTTTTTGAATAGTACAATAAAAACCTGTGCTGTTGAAATAACTTGCAGGTAACCATCATTATCAGTCACCTGAAGGACAGTCACCATCACCCACAAAGGAACTGCAGTTAGAAAAAGTCATTCTTGTTGCCTCTAATAAGAGTTTCTGTTGAATGCATTAAAAGCAGTACATGAGATTTCAAGCAGAGTAAGTTGAGCATCAGGCAGGCTCATACTCACCCAGCAATGACAACTCCATCACAGGAATGTACATCACACAGTATCTTTCCCAGCTCATATCGCAGCTGGCTCACAGCACCGATGCGGTTCTGCACAGAAAGAAGACATGGTGTTGGCACTGCCACACACTCACTGACCTGGGCAGGAGTGTTGATCTGCTGGAGGACAGGAGGCTCTGCAGACAGATCAGGACAGGCTGGACCCATGGAATGAGGGCAGTGGGATGAAGTTTAACAAGGCAAAATACCGGGACCTGAACCTGGGTCTCAAGAACTCCATGCAATGCTCCAGGTCTGGGGAAGAGCACCTGGAAAGCTGCTCAAGGAAAAGGAGCTGGGGGTGCTGACCGATGGAGCTGAGCATGAACAGCTTGTGTCCAGGCAGCCAAGAAGCCACTAGCATCCTGGCCTGGATCAGCACCAGTGATCAGCACGGCCAGGGCAGTGGTTGTGCCCCTGCATTGAGCGCTGGTGAGGTCACACCTAGAATCCTGTGTTCAGCTCTGGGCCCTCACTACAAGAGAGAAAAATAAGGGCATTGGAGCTGGTGCAGGGCCTGGAGCACAGTGTGATGGGGAATGGCTGAGGGACCTGGGGGGTTCAGTCTGGAGAAGAGA
>JASSUY010029080.1:2030-15742 GCA_032466535.1 Forpus xanthops
GTGGGAGGTGTCCCTGCTCATGGCAGGGGGATTGGAACTAGATGATCTTAAGGTCCTTTCCAACCCTAACTATTCTATGATTCTATGACTCTCAGGTTCAATATGCTGGAATAGAACAGGGGAGACCTGGCGACTTAGGCACTAACTCTGGTTGCCAAAGACAAAACTTAGCAAGAGAATCCCTCCTATCAAAGAGCACTGGGTGAAACAGAAACCAGATTCTTTCCTCTAGACCTTCCATTTAAAACAAACAAACAAGAGTCAGAAATAACATTCCAGAGGGAATGAGTTTTTTTTCCCTTCCTTAATTATATTTTTTTAAAAAAGTAGAAGCACTGCTTCATTTCTTAGTACCTACGGGACTTTTGCTACAGATTGCAGTACTTGTCAAAGCCACTGAAGTAAGCTGTTGGGTAATATCCAGATCTCCCACTACCCATGTGGCCACTGATGGTGGTCAGAGAATGCAGAGCTAAGGCTCCCTAGGGAGACCAAACCAACAAGTACATCTGCAGTGGCATGAAAGGCAGATTTTAATTTTTAATCAACTTTCTTGGCACCTATCAACAATGGAAAAATTAATCCAGTCCAATGCTGGTATTTAACACCTGCGTTCAAGTGGCTGCTCTCACAGGAACAGGAACAACCTGATGGAGACAGCAACTGAACTGTGTGACAGACTTACAGTGGTTGGGGTTGAAAGGGACCTCTGAAAGGTCATCTGCTCCAACCCGCTGCTCAAGCAGGGCCAACCTGAAACTGCTCAGCTCTTTCCAGCACAATAACACTACTTTTACAAAACCATTCTCAGGGGAAACTTTAAAAGCAGGGAATCTGTAAATGTCAGGACAAATAGTAACATTTAAAAAAGAGCGAAATCAATCTTCAAAGTTTAGCTTTTAAGTAAACCAGCCGTTTCACAGTGCCACAGTTCTGCTGCATGGCTCTGCATGGACACAACAAAAAACTGAAATGCTCATTTTGTTTTGAAAAAATTCTTCATATTGAAGTTAACAGCTGAACCACAGAGAACCAGGAAACAGGGCAGTCTATTTGGAGCATTAACTGAGTTTTGTTTACTGCTTAGGATGAATTCATCATGCAAACAGTCCAAAGTGAGATCCTGGCAGGCTCGGAACGTGCCCAGAGAGGCTGAGACCAGGGACATTCTACATCCATATTAGGCTGTGGTTGAAGTCCTGAGCTGGATTCAACAGTTCTGCTTTGCCTGAGGCTTCAAAAACCCAATGATGGCAATTTACGTGCAGAATTGCCACTATCAGAACATCTTAAAATGCGTTTTATCCCACTATGAGACTACCACCTATAGAATCATGAAACTACAAATACTGAACTGAAAACTGAACCTCCTGTTTGCAAGACTAAAGGAGGATGAGCAGAAGGACTCGTCCCTAAGGAAAAGAAAATACGTGCAAATTGAACTACAAACTTTAGCCCAAAGCGTAAATCTAATCTATATGCCAGATCAAATTCTTGATTTATACTAAGGCAATGACAGAACAACCCTGCTTACTCAGCACAGAATTTATTTATATGAAAAGAAATAAATCTACCTCCCTAAAAATGTCACTGCGTTTACTGTTATTATTAAAGGGCAGAGTACTCAGCAGTTTCAGCTGGTTTATGCAGCAGTAGGGATTTTTTTTTCCTCATGCCTTTGGATATTGTGGATAACCTCAATGAATCAGGTAGAAAGAGGATGATCGGCAGTTCTACCACATTAAAGCTTCCATACAATGTCCCTTATTACAGTATTTGAATACAGCTATTTTAACAAGTTAAGCAGCCAGCAAACAGATCTTCACATACCAGTTAGAAATAGATACAGACTTTCTGCATTTGATTTTAAGAATTTGTGTAGAATTAACTGGTTGTTTGGTATTGTGCGCGTGAGCAAATGTTTCCTTTATAACCATGGCTGAGGAAAACTGACCTGAAAAGGAATCAGAGCTGTGTAGCACTAGTCCTTTAGTTCACCACCTGGCTGTGTTTCTTCTCACCCCCACATACAAGAGTATCTCAACATAATCTGGATCCATTTGGACTGGCACTGACAATCCCTGGAAGCTCAGTATCATTCTGAACCCAAATTTTCCCATCCAGACTGTTTAGCTATTTGCACATACGCACCAGGAATGTCTGGCATCTCCGGGACAGCCAAGCTACACGTTGCTACTTAAACCGTAGTAACATCACTATGTCATATGCATTGAGGGGACAATAAAAGGTACCAATACAAATACTTCTCTGTAAACAGAGAAAACAGAATGCCAGATACCGAGGAATATGGAAAAAACTAATACCAGAAATGAGGGCATCAGTGATTTACTGCAGCACACTGACTAGTGCTAGGCCCAGGGGACAAACTTTATTGTATCCAATGGCAAGATTTCCCCACAAATATTTTCATTGCTTTTGAAAACAAATGTGTAATACCTCTGGAAAAACCCTGTTGATAGCAAGAGCCTGCCCTGAAGAGGACAAGCAGTCAAGCTGGGCTCTGGCCCTTCCCCGGGCAGATTTGTTCTGACCTAACTTGGGAGCTGTTAGGGAGGCAGCTTGCCCAGAGCTATTGAATCATCTCTTACAGCATGCAATGGGGCTCACAACTGATGTTTTGCAACACAATAGCAAGTAAGGGAACCAAACTACTGCTTCATCTTTATTTGGCCCCATCTCCCTGATAAGACTATATTAGTAAGTGAAACTGAGCAACAGAATGCTCCAGGGGACTGGCGCTGCTGCCTACACTGATACAGCATTACAGCAGTCCCTGGCACGGTTTTTGCCCTTAACAGTGCTCCTTCCTCCAACGGGCTCCTGAGCACAGTCTGGGAAAAGCAGGGGCCAGAGGCATTTCCAACAGGTTGTTTGCTTGTGGTTACCCTGCTCCAGAGACTGAGTTCAATGGTACGGACATGTGCTGCGCCAGAGGCATCTCTGCGGCATGATTACTAGAAAAGACATAGCTGCACTGTCTCAGGTCAGTGAGCTATTTAGTATGTTGAAGTCCCTACCTCTTCAGCTAGATATACGAATATGGATGCCAGAGCTCTTTCCAGAATGATGTAAAACTGACCCACTGCTTAGAAGAGCTCAGGTTTCAAAATCAGCCTTTTCTCTCTAAATTAGTAATAATGGTAATGAGATCAGATCATTCAGCTGAAAGAACTGTAACTTTCCTTCCAGTCTTAAATACATGCCTTCCATAGCCATAAGCAAAAGGCCTGACAGAGGCTGCTTGGATCTAAAGCTATTTTGATAATATCATATATTTACATTCCTTATTTCTGTGCTATTGTTTTTTTTAAATGAGATACACAGTAAAATCCTCTCAGCAGCCAGAATCTGACCTGTTTAGGGCAAACTCTGACCTTCTTTTCTAGCAATGACCATATGCTCGGAGCAAGAAATAAAGACAGAAACCAAGAAATCGCTATGCTCTAGGATATGTACAAACAAACCTCTTTGGCAAACCTAGACAGTGTGTAAACAGAACTCATAAAAAGCTGCTGTGCCTCATAAAAAGGTACTTCAATTTTAATAGTTTCTCTAAGAATCCATATTTTACATTCAAGTATCCTTATTTCCAAATAGAGGCTATTATATGAATACAGGTGGTCCTAAGGCAGGAAAAATCCTAGGAGAGTATGAAAACAAAGATGCTCTCAAAAAATATTAGCTTCTGTGCCTGAGGGCAAGGACTGACAGCACCGCATCCTTCCAGCTTGAAAGCAAAACCTCTTACAACACAGTACTTTTTAAAGTAGTAGTTCTGGTATATGCTGTGCTGCCTGTTAACCAATGGCACTGGCAGTGGTGCTTTTTGTGAATGAGCCGTATCTATTTCTTCATGCAGTGTCTACAATGGCTTTTTCTGCTGCATAAGGTGGAATTCCTGGGACGAGCAGCACATCCCATGGTATCACGTATCCTGTGAACTACATATTTTATCTGAGAGGGGGAGTTTTCCTTCTTTTAGAACATAGCCAGAGGCAAAGTTTCATCTCCAAAGCTATGTTTAATGTCAGTGGAGTGAGCCCATTTGAACTGACATACTAAATCCACTTCCCAGCTGATCATCTAAATGGTTTTGTTGTTTAAAGGCCACTTGATTCATATGACTGGAGAGGAACTGTTACAGATTTTTACTTGCCCTTATACACTCAAGATAGTAATTTTTTTTTTTGAATCTACGATTCCTTTTCTTTCTCTCTTCTAATCCTTTGTTTCTATCTCCATTTGTACACAAAAACATGAATTTTGTTGGCAAACACAATGCTGTGGTAGGGCTCTGGTCAGAGCATGTGGTAAGTGGCAGAACAGCAGCAAAATTGTGCTTGTACTCCGCACTCCCATTCCCCTCTTTGGCCTCCAGCAAATGCAGTGCATTCCTCACCCATCTGTTACTTCTCATCACAGACACAGCGATTTGTATCTCGGCAGCGCTTTCTGTAAAGAAGTTGCCATACGCTGTATTATATTTCAGACATCAAAGTGATCACTGCTAGTCGAGGCTTATGCCAAGAGCAACGTCAGTTTCGGGGTAAGCACTGGCAACCTAAGCGCCATACAAGCAGGGAAGATAACTTTGGCACCCAGCCTGGCCTGCACAGCAGTTATTTCCGTACACACAAAATCACTTGCAATAGCAATATAAGCTCACAGTTGCTTGTATCTGAGCATCAGCTCATTCAGTTCAGCATCTTTCCTTTTTGTAACATGATGTTCACCATTTTTCTGCAATTACTATATCTGTTTGTCCATGGAGCTTACCAGCTACTCTCCTGTCTTAATGCAAGTATTTTTGTTTGAGCAGCTGGTAATCCATTCATTCAGGTAGGACAGCCCAGAACGTATTTAAATAATGAATGAGTTCAGTATAGCTTTCTGAAACCCTTATTACGCCGATAGACCTGTGGCTTAACACACAAATTCCAGTATGTGAAATAGACTGTTTCCCTGAAGAAGTTAGGAAGGCAATCTTTGTCTGGAGCAAACTGCTAGGACGTGGGATGTCTTCTTTTTATCTGTCTCCAAACTTGCATTTCCCATAGTGGGAAAACCTGCCTTGCATTAGCAAAAGGCTGTGCCTTTAGTAAACCACTTGATTATTAAGTACATTTTTTTTTTTCAGTTGCTGAGTTGATTAATTATTTTATAATTTGGGGTACTGTTTGCAGAGGTAGAGTCACTGACATGTATTCACACCTTCTCCATGTTCTTTATGCCTTGGCCAGAATATTTCTTACTGAGCACTTAAGAAACCTCACCACACACCAGTGAGGTAAAAAGGAGGAGAAGCAAGCACACAAAATCAGAAAGATTCCCAGAGTCTTTTTATTACATATAAACAGGGGGACAACTTGCATTTGTGTCTCTCTTAAGATGCCACCACTTCCATTTGCCAGAATTTTGCTCATGTTTTCTATGGGTAAAAGTTGGCTTTGTAAAACACACTATTCCTTGAAAACTTTGCCTATCATTTATCCTTAAACCATTACTACCAGAGAGGAAACTGGAGTAGGAGCAGAGTGTGAAAGCAAGAAAGGGCAGTATAAATAAGATCTTTTGAGGGGAAAATGATTTCACAGTGTTGTAAATTGCAAGATATTTTCCATGATAAAGAATTCATCTTATCAGATATTATCTGATATTTATCAGATATTTATTTATCAGACATAAGAGGATTGTGGGAATCAATAGGGAAACATATCCAAGAGTATTATGCAGCTCAGTAAAAACAATTAACTCTTTGCTCCCCCCCTCATGCAATGTCCACATTGTTCTCAAGTGAACCCCTACAGGTAAGGACACTGAGATGAAATTTAGACATTAGGAAAAAATTCTTCCCTGTGAGGGTGGTAAGGAAATGGCACAGGTTGTCCAGAGAAGCTGTGGCATCCCTAGCAGTGCTAGGTTGGACAGGGCTTTGAGCAACCTAGTCCCGTGGAAGGTGTCTCTGCCCATAGCAGGGCCTTGCAACTGGATGAGCTCTAAGGTCCCTTTGGAACCAGACCATTCTATAATAAAATACAGTAAGCATGGCATACCTAATAAATGGTAAATAACATTCATATGACCACAATGAACAAACCAGAAATTGAAGCAAAAGTCTCTTCCTCAAGAAAAGAGAGACTGCTAAAAAAGAAGTGCAACAATAAATAAATGCAGAGCCAAAGAGAGACACTGATGACAGCAGGATTATTTTCTACTTAGTGCTGGCCAATGCTTTGTAACCACGGTTTCATAATGTTCATGTATTTATTTTTCTTCTGTTCGCTTCCCCCACCTCCTCCCCTCCTGCCCAGATTTGTTTAGCTAAGAGTTGGATGTATCATGAGAAAAACCTACAGGTTTTGAAAAGCACTTCTTCATAAACCAAAATGGAAATGAACTTCCTTTCCAGGGCTGCCTGAGACCAGGAGAAGTCCCTCTCCCACTCCCCACCTGTCCTACCAGAGAGCTGCCAGTTCCTGATAAGGTTGTTTTGAATGCTATGCAGTACAAGTACTACAAAGAACTGCAGGTTCTGTCACCATAATTCAACAAAATGAGGATGATGCTACCTTATATGCAGAATTATTCCAGAGGACTTAGTTACAAGAATGTGACATGTCTGTTTGCTTTAGCAGTTTCAGCATTTAAGAAACAGGAGATGCCAAAGTCCAGGCTGCTGGTGAAATTGCAGCACTGCCCTTATGTGTAAGACCTATTGGTACAGTCTTCAGCTCCTTGATACGCATTTGTTTTCACAACTACTCCCTCGCTCAGTGTGTAAATCAGACTCCAGAAGTCTTGTGAAGACAGAGTAGAAAGCTTGCCAAATGATCAAGGACCAAGGCACAACTCAGCTGCCATGAGCAGGCATGGAGGCTCTCCAGCACTTACAGAGGAGCTGGATCCATCAAAGACCTTCACCCACAGCCAGTTCTCAGCACAGGAAAGCTGCTCTGAATTTGTTTTCTCCTGAAGGCTACTGTATAGGCCAAATGGAGACAGATTTGCACAGGAGGAAAGAACAGAAGTACTCCTCACACAAAGGTCATGTGCTCCACTTAAGTTTACGCGCTTGCTCCAAATTACAAGAATACAAAATTATAACAAACAAAATAGCTGAAGTTTTCTTTTAAGGTAAAAAAATCCCAAAACCCAACTAATTTTTATGCTAGCCTTGCTCTCAGTCTTGCTGCATCACTTGAGCTCAAATATTCCGAAAATGCTCAGGTTGAGGAAATCAGCTGGCCTAAAAAATTCAGCTCAAACACTCAAAGTTTCACAAATACCCTGAAAACTAGGGTACTATAATGGGGGTTGCTGGGCAACTTTCCTAATTGCTGATGCAACCAATCTATTACATAGTCAGGACTTTCTGTGTGTGTTTTGTTCATCACAAACTCCATTATCCACTACTCTTCACAGGACAGAGAAGTAAAGAGGGAAGCAGAAAGGAGGCAGAACTGCCAGCTGAACTCAGCCTAATAAAATTGTTCTGTGGCCAGTCTGAGCAGTGAGAGACACCAAAGGGCAGTTTCTGGTGTCTGCCATGGCCTTACAAAGCTGTATCAGACACATGAACACGTACACTACTCCAACAGAAAAGGTTTTCACAGCATGAGTAGTCTGTGCCTCACGCAAGGTCATGTGCCTGAAATCCACAGCCAGTCAGACTGCTGCTTAAAAGGCAGTGTGGAGCCATGCAGGCTGACGAGATAAAATTATCATAGTCATATTTCAGCAGATGAAAAAGAAACCTGAGATACATGCTTGGATTAGATGCAAGAAACAGGATATCTGGACAAGCCACAGTCAATTCTATTTGTGCGCTGAAAGGAAAACTGGAGCAGGATTCACAGAAACCAACTTTTAAGAAAGAAAAGTTAAACAATTCTTTCTTCCAAGGCAGTAAATGAGCATTTTCAGCACCATGCAATGACAGAGTGGTCAGGACTGTACCTCAGATCTATCTGTGTTACTACAAGGAGTGCTCAGCACTGAAGTCTCCTTTGCCAAGTCACTTAATTAAAGATGTTTCTGCAATGACATACATAGGGCACAAACAATCATGCCTAGGAGTCAATCTCTAAACATATGGTTTGCAGTTCTCAGGACAACTCCAGTGGAGTAAAAACTGGTTGAAGTTTAACAGCTTGACTTCTTATTTTCTGCTAACTCCAAAATTAAAAACACCAAGCAAGTAGCTTGCAACCTGTCCTTAGCACTTCAATGCAGTTCTATGCGTGTGAATTACAAAGAAAAGGTAAAATTACACAATTTTTAAGTGTCCACTGTCTCATAAATAGGGGTAACTACAGAAATTGTAGTATCTTCAGGCAGGGAAAGACTAGATTTAGAATTACAATAATGTATTCAATTTCCTGGAGTTATTTTGTTAAGATATAAAGGTCTCACATCAGGTCAAGAGAACTCCTAGCACACCAGAAACTCTCTACTTCACAGTGAATTACAGTCAGATAGAGTTGTCATTTGGAAGACTGTAACACCAGTGTCCTACTCAATAATCACACTTGTACGGGATGTTGCTTTTAAATTTCTAAGTGGGGTTTTTGTGCATCTTACCTTTAGTAATGTGTGATCCTACCTTTGGACTGCCTGTTACACTAATATGAAGTGACGCTCTCTTACCAAGGGTTCAAATTTTAGTTGACCTTCCATTCTGCCCTGGACAGGTGAATGAATTAGATTGTCAATATTGTAATAACTAGTTGAATTTTACTTTTAATAAGATTTCCAGCAGAGATGATTGTCCAAGCAGTTCTACCCATCAGTTTTCTATAAGGTCAGAAGACTTGTTTTTCTGGATCATGAATTGCATATGACAGCATAAAACAAGGATAAATTGCAAGTAACACACTTGATAAATTGGAGACAAAAGACAACAAGTTCACCTTTAATGAACAGTTGAACTGTGAGTACTAAAGTCTGGTACTGAAAGTAAAACAGGAGAAACTTGGTAGAGAGAGCTACATTTTAAAAGCATGACTGCCATGTATGTTTTGCTTTCCATGGAATTCATTTAAAGTTACAGGTTCTCTGCTCCTCTGAAAAACACACAAAAAAGGTAAGACTGCATTTAAAGCTATGGAAAGTGTGTGTGATGCACTGTCTTCCACCACCAGTATTTCTAGAGCATAAAAAAGGGTTATTTCATGAGTGATGGATGTCCTTTTCCCAAAAAGCTATTAGGGCAGAGGGCAGGAAGTGTCAGAAAGGTGGCAGTTTCTTTTCCTAATCCTCAGTCTGGTCTCCTTTCGAGTTTGACCCCATGAGGAAGGCTAAAGTATAAAGAGGTCTTAGGATACCTTCACTTTGTTCTCCACCAAAGACTATCTCCCTTCCCTGCTCCGCAACTACGTGCAACAGGTCAAGACTACTGCTTGCTATGCAGTAACAGAGGGACTGACATTCCTCTCATCACTCCTCAATCACAGAGGCTGTGAAGGGCACATATGTGCAGCACCGTGGTCTATAGAGGGGTCACAGAAAAGGAAGAAACAGAGGAATCGCTATAGATTGATCTGGAAGCACAGAGCATGGTTTTTCACCACTGTGGGGGCCAGGACAGCATCAGGGCCAAAAAAGATTTGGTTTGAATTGTAAAGCTCTCATGGTATCATCATCCTGGTATGACAGTTTTAGCAAAGTTTCACCAGACAAACTTGGATTTTAATCTGTCATTATAAATACTGCTACAGAAATGACAACTGCTGTATTTTCCAGTATGAAGAATGGAAAAGATTTAGGTGGGAACCAACTATTCATTACATAGACTTTTCTTCCTAGGAGAACTGTGATCTCAAACTTCAGCACTTAAAGATAATTTGCAACTGTTTAACCTGTTCTCTCCTGCTGCTTTTGCTACCTCCTGCAGCATTTGGGAAATCCTGCTCTTTATTTAAAAGCTATTATGCATGGCTATTAATTCCCCAAACCATCTCTCCTTTCTGATCTGGTGCTTACTTCAACAAGGAAATTTGAAGTGACCCAGACTGTACTTCCATTCCATTAATGTGGTGCAAAGCTGTTTCAAAATAACTGCAGTTCTGCAGCTGGTCCTTTCCTTTGCTCAAGTTTTTACTCCAAGGGAGCTGAGGGATAGATGCATAGGGCTTGAATAGTGCTCTGCATCACTGCTGAGTAGTGACAGGCCTCCTAATAATAGTATAATCCTGCTCCAAAAAGAGGACTCAGATCAGACCCTGTTCCAGAAAGTTTTCCTGCCTTACTATCTCCACCACGAATGCACACCACCCAGGCAGTGCCCACATGGGTTATAAAATGGACAGACCCCAACTTCTCTCCTTCCTCTCAGAAGCAGCCCAGGTACAAGGCAGCTCTAAGCTGGTTTCAGCTTCAGCAGTTGCTAAAACGATGCGCATCATCAGTGGGCACAGTGTGGTGCTAAGTGAGCTCTACAGCTTGTGACTGGTATTGGAACACATCCCACCAGGACGAGGAAGGGACAGCGGGGAGCTCGTGCTGACGTCTGCAGACGCATGTCCTACGTCCGAACAGGGAGTAGAGACACTATACCATTGCTTGAAGCTTTCTTCATCATTTTCTTTCCTTTATTTTTCTGATATTAGTGACACTTACTAATAAGTAACTCTGAAACCAACCCAGGGATAAAGCCTTGTGAAGAAATGATAGCTCAGCTATCATAGTTTCGTTCACTTGAGAAATCTGCTTACAATGACCCCAGGTCCTGAGTGTGACAGTGTCTAAGCAGGCAAACTCCTTGCCCATGAGGAATTCTGCTGAAATGAAGAAGCACAAAGCACACTGTGGACTTCCCTTAAAGTTTATAGAAATCAGGCCAAAATAAACATATGTGTATATACACATATAAGTACATATGTATATAACATATGTGTAGTACATACTCACACTCTAGAAATACCTTAACCTGGAGTCACTCCAACTAGTGTATCTGAGCTTTTCCCCTTCAAACCTGTGACAAGAACATGATGATGGAAACTGAAGTTTCAAAAGCTCACAAACATCATCAGTGAGAAGGCTTTTCACATCAGCTTTGTACTCAATGTACAGTATTAAAAAAATATATTATTTTAATAGCTGACTCCTTATAAATGATTAATGTATTGCATTGCACGTAAGTGCTCTCCTGTTTCTAGGAACATCTACTTGGGTAATATTCTCATTTGTGATTCATGTGCATGTTCTTTTATAATTACAGTGAAATAACAGTTTCTGGGAAAGTGGTTTTTAAAAGTATGTCGGGTGCTGCAGAGCAAGATCAAAGTACAATAAAACTTACATGGAAGCAAAACTCGTGCATGAATAATAGCATCAGCTCTTGCAATGGGCTGAATAAACACATGTAATTCTAAACAGGATGGACTGTATTTTCCATCCCAGCAATTAATCATAGAAGGCTACATTCAAATGAATAGGCTCAGCACATAAGCTTGAATGTATCACCATAACCATTTGCTTCAGAAATATATACACATACGTGCCTGGGTTCCTACCAGCAGGGAAACTCTCACTACAAGATGTCAACACGAATCTTTACACAGAGTGTTCAGTTTCCTATAAACAGAGCAAACACGCATGTAAAAGCAGCCTCTGCAAATAGCAATGACTAAACCAGACAGTCTGTATTTCAGTGAGCAGAGAGGCGGCCAGAGCAGCTGCAAAGACCTCAAGTTCATACCCTGGCATTGTCAAGCATAAAACTGCAAAATGTGCCAGGTATGGCACATCAGGATCGAGTCACCTCGTTTCGCTTTAGTGAGGGAAGACACTGCGGCAGTGGATGGGAATAACACTTCACTTGGCTGTTTGAAAGGAAAGGAAACACTTTCTGTAAGCATGTGTTAAGCAGAGTGCTGAACAACTCCAATAGCAGATGATCCCAAAGTTCAAGCAAAATCCCTCATAGCAACTGCAGCACTTCTACTACCAGCTGTGCTACTCTGGTGGGGACTCTGAATCTCACCTCTCGGTGCTAAAAAGTACAAAATAAATGGGTTTCCAGCTCAGCTATCTGCATTCAGAACATTGTTCAGGTGCAGGGCTTTGGTATTTATCTTAGCAATAGTAGATTGCAAGTGCAATGATCAGCTGGTGAGCAGCAGCCTGTGTGGAATTCCTTGGTTGTCCAGCCCAGTCACAGAACACACAGGTTAGCTTATTGCTTATCAAATATCAAATGAACACAGAACAAAACATGCCAGAAGGGGTTTCTGCCTAGAAAATTATATAGCTAAAATGACAGATTTGTTCATAAATAAAATGAATAAAAGAAATGAAGCAAATAATATATTTTACCTCCACAAAATACATTTTTGAGGAATTGTATTGAAATGCAAAGCTTTGAAGGCAATATCCAAATATCACAGTACTCCTTTAACACAGAGTTATATGGATCTTATTTTGTCAAAAATAAACTAGAGAACAGAAAAATCCTTGCGGCTTAAATTGCTCTGAGATTTCTGTATAGCCTCTTTGCAAAAATACTAACCTGAAGTGTAATGTGAGAAAAGCAAGTAGGGAGATTCAGGCGGAATGTCTTTCTTCATTCCTAGGTGAACAGACATCTCCATGACTTGTGTCCAAATATTTCTAAAGCATCAGGACAAGGAAGTGACAGGTATTAAAGACTCTTCCTATCTTCCCCAACTACATGAACCATCAGATTGGAGAAAGAAAACTGCTTTTCCTTTGCAGTGGTATTTCATTTCATTCAACGGCAATTTAGTCTTCTATGGGATGTAATGGTACTTTCAAACCTGAAGCCTGAAGATCATGAACTGAATTAATTCAAAGGCTAAAAAATCCAATACCAATAGTAATGGAGTAGTATAAAAAGACATAACCATTATGAAGTGTTTGTAGTTGTTTGTGCATATGAAGGGCTTCAGGGGGATGGAAAATGTGAAAAATTTCTCTGATGCTGACTGTAGTAAAATTTAATTCCTGGTCCTGTCTGCATGTGGGACCAGCTCCTGTGCTAGAAAATGTATTCTGTCACTGGGAGAGATACAGGTAGGACTCTCCAGCTCTGTCTCAGCTGAGGATTCCAGGAGCCCTGCCAGGTCTCCATATATGTGCCTAGCTACCCCCCGATTACATCCCCATGGCAGGTGGGATCATCCCCACACTGCGCTTGGACTGCACTGCAGGAAAAATCCAGGAACACGAATAAAAAGAGAAACACGGTGCATTTAAGAGTCTCCTCTGTCTGGACAGTGCAGGTACAAGGACTGTTGGTAGCACTGCAGAAAGTACCTGGTATGCTGCTTGCACCCAGGTTGGCAGATGCAGGGCCTGTTTCACCACTGTTGAGAGATGACAAGTAAAGATAGGCCAACCTGATGAATTTTAACTATGACAAATGCAAGGTCCTACACTTGGGTCGGAGCAATCCCAGACACAGCTACAGGTTGGGAAGAAAACAGACTCATAGCAGCCCTGAGGGGAAGAACCTGGAGGTTTTGGTTGATGAGAAACTGAACATGAGCCAGCAGTGTGCGCTTGCAGACCAGAAAGCCAACCGTATCCTGGGCTGCATCAAAAGAAGCGTGACCAGCAGATCGAGGGAGGTGATCCTGCCCCTCTACTCTGCTTCTGTGAGACCTCACTTGGAGTACTGTGTGCAGTTCTGGTGTCCTCAACATAAAAAGGACATGGAACTGTTGGAACAA
>JASSUY010029081.1:0-58155 GCA_032466535.1 Forpus xanthops
ATCAAAACTTGGACGGATTTAAATAGGATTCACTTTTTGAAGTTACTTACATTTCAATTCCATCACAACAGACATTAAGGTGTACTAAACAGTATACGTTTAATTTAGCTGATCACTAAAAATTACATCAGCCTCCACAGAGTTCCATTCTTAAATTCATTTTTTTTAATGTTCCTTGTATCACACACATTTCTTCTTCAGCAAGAGATGAAGAAAATCACATGATATTAAAAAACAAGCATTAATTGAAAGCTGGAGTTTGCCTCCTGCTGCACACACAATCTTGTAACCAGACTTGACAACAACAGTTTCACTGATGGACAGTATAAGGCACCATCAGCAAAACAGAAGGAAAAACTCACCCTTCACACACTGCTTTACTTGGGACAAACAGCAGAATCAAAAGCCCCGTTAGTTTAGCCATTGTCACATATAGTTACTTAATTATGGGGTCTTTACACAGCAGTAGTAAAGAAACAGTATACTTGTACTTTAAGTACATTATATTTACCTTAATGTGCAGTAGTGACCTCAGTCACTTCTTGATTGAAGACAATGTAAGTCTTACTTTTAAAGTAGCAGCAACTCTTAAGTAGCAACAATTCTTATTTCAAATACGTTATTTCAAAGGCATTGAAGTAATTATTTTCATTGACTCCACATTAATTTGATGTTACCAAAATAAAAATGTTTAGCTACTTCTAAAAGTTTAAATAACCATTGCACTTTTAAATATACAAACTTTTATATGCCCAAAAAATATGAAACAACTGAAGTACTCAAGAACCCACCTACAAACACTACTTCAAAACAGGAAGTCCAAATTAAGATCATCCTAACATTTCTTGAATGATGTTTTACCCCTACAGGCCCCCTGCCTCAGTGAATGTACAAGATGTTGCTCACTGAATAAAGATCCATTTAATTTATTGTTCTTGTCTTTTCTATACCCATTCATCTTTCCAACACTTGCATTAGTGGTAGTATTCCAACAATCTGTGAACTCCTTGCAAGGAGTAGCACTAGTAGAAGACAGAACAGCTAGTTTAATGGATGTCAGCACGTATACAGACACTTCAGCTGAGAAGGTATTCTGGGAATGGAATTATGCTACAGCAACACTGTTCCCAACTTATTTTTAGACAGGCATCAAAACGAGGCAAAATAAATAAAACCAGACCATATTCCTTGTCTTATCTAGGCTCAGCTCCCTCCCTCTTCTACTTGAGCCTAAGAACCATTAACAACTTTCCTTCATCAGTGGCAAGAAGAACTGCTGCCACCTGCTGCTTCCTCACACCAAAAATGCACTAAAGCATCCAAGAGAATCCAGCTGATTTTATCTGATGCCAGTTAATTGAACGGTGTCATTTGGTTATCTAGCTCAGGCTCCTAGGCCATGCAGAAAGCACTTCACAGGCTCTACTTAGCACCTCAGCTATCATTCCTGAAACAACAGTGTTGTTTACCTGCACTTTCCTAACAGCAGCAACCCCTTTTATGAGGGCTGTTTCTGCCAGGGGAATGGTAGCTGAAGGCTGCTGCTGCCAGTGGGGTACATGAAGTATTAAACCCCTGAACTTCAGCCCTTTAGTTAGCAGAGTAGGTCTGCAACACCACTCACACTCTCAGGAAGCTCCCAGCTCAAAAGAAACCCATATATCCTGCTGCTAGACTAAGCACAGATCATAAGTGAGAACTGAGCTACACACTCAACTACCATCTAGTTTCTTCAAAAGGAGTACCAATACAGACTTAGGACAACAATTCTTACAAAGCTACTCTGACACACCCCCCACACACTTTCAAGATGATGACTGGTGACTTTCGTAAGCTGAAGTAGGTTTTGATGTATTTTATCTTTTTAAAAGGTGTCTACAAATTAAAACAGCAACTAGTAAGTCACACTTTATCTTACAGCTAGTAAATTTTAACTAGCAAGTTGTTTTACACAACAATCAGTAAACTCCCTATGGCTTTATCAGCTACTGTCCTTTGAATATGGCATTGTAAGTTTTTGTCCTTTCAAATTTAAAAAGACAATTTTGTAAGTATAAAATGTTTCAAAAATGCGTAAGAGTAATATGAACAATAAATATGAAAGAAACTTAACATGTTAAATGCTCCATCTAACTGAAATGTGACAGGAAACATTAATGGCTGACAAATAACTGTCATGGGTATATTTTACATGTCAATATAGATTACAAAAAATCATTAACTACACTAGAAGCTATTTTATGAACTAAAAACCAAACAGGTCAAGTAACTTATCATATGGTGAACATTTTTTGTTCATTTGTGAAATGATTTAGTATCCTACAGCTTAGCTTTGCTTCTCCAACATGATTTTGCTACTGCTACTTTACTGGGGGAAAAAAAACAAAACAAAACAAAAATAAAAAATCCAGCACTACTAAACAAAGCGGTCTTTCAGAGTTTACATCTGAAACACCTGAAGGTGCCAATGTCTCTATTACAACTTCTAGCCCCCTTCTTCAAGAATGCATCTTCCTATCTCTGTGTACTACAGAGCACACTCTTGATGTTATTCCTGTGTCAATACCAGGAAAAATAGAAGCCACTTGGGTGGGTGGATGTTTGGTTTTGTTTCTTTTCAGTCCCACCCCCCTCCTCTTCCTCCTTCTTCTAAACACATTCTGGGAATCCTATGCATTACAGCTTTAAATACCTACAAGTGCAACCAAAAATCCTAGAAGTCTTCAGGATCTTGTCAAAATTCGTAAGTCTTAAATACCTGAAATTTCTGATTCTTTTAGAAATAGGCAGAAAGGTGAAAGTAGTATACACAAATCTTGTTTTGATGAAAAACTTGCATTTCTTTTCATTTTCTGTTACTTATTATTTCAGTAATACGCTCAGAAGTCAGAAAATAAAAAACAAAGCCTCTTACTATTGACTGTTCCTCACAGCAGGATTTACCAGTAGAACAAGTAAAGTAGGATCAATATAGTAGTCTTACTACTAGGGAAGTGGTGTGGAACAGATCCTCATGAGCATCCTGGGCTACCTTAGGAGAAGTGATGCCAACAAGTAGAAGGAGGTGATCCTTCCTCTCCATTCAGCACTGGCGAGATACCTGGACTACCGGAACCAGTTCTGGGCTCCCCAGTACAAGACAGACATTAGGGTGAGGCCAACAAAAGGCCATGAAGATGATTAAGGGGTTAGAGCATGTGACATACAAGCAGAGGCTGAGAGAACCAGGGCTGTTCAGCCTGGAGAAGCGAAAGCTCAAGGGACCTTATCAATGTGCATAAATACCTAATAAGGGGAATAAGGAAGGCAGAGTCAGGTTCTTCTCAATGGTGCCCACTGAAAGCACAGAAGGCAACAGATATAAACTACAACAGAAAAGTCAGCTTAAAACATAAGAAAATGCTTTTTGCTGTGACGGTCACTGAACACCAGTGCAGGTCACCCAGAGAGGTTCTGGGGTCTTCATTCTAGGATATGGTCAAAACTCGACTGTGCACAGTCCTCAGTAGCCTGGTCCAACTGACCGTGCTCTGAGCTGGCATTCTGCACTACACAAACTGTAAGTCCCTTCCCACCTCGGTGATTCTGTGATTCATTTTTTGCCACTGCAAACTTTAGGTGCTTTAGCCCCTTTTCATATCATCTCTTACTATGAACTAAAGTCATCTTATGGTCTTAAAAGTAGTGAAAACACTGTGTACGGAGGTCACTGTATCACACTATTATACCTGAAAGCTCTGAAGACCTACAGGAGAAAAAAATGAAGGCTAAAAGAAAATAATAGAGGAAAGCCACAAAATAAGAGAAGCTCTCGCATTTCAGAAACTAACAATAAGCAGCTTTTCACAATCCTCCCTCAGAAACTACCAAAATTAAAGCAGCAGATAAAATTTATGTTAAGAGTATAATCCAGAAAAGCTCCAAAGTCCACACAGTGGTAGAATATAGTTTCAGAAGAATCACAGAAACCCCACAGAAATAACAGAAAAAAAAAAAAAACAGCAACAGAAAAGGCTTTTAGTATAATAAACATTAGAAACCCCAAGAAAGAGACGTGTCCAATTTCAGAACTTCCCCTGAAAAAGTCAGTAGCTCTTTCCTCTATCCAAACAGATGCAGAAGCTTACCAATACCTTGTTAACCAAATCCAACACATATCAGCCTAAAGCTTCCTAAATGAAACCCATTCTTGTTCTTATGTTTCAATTTTTTCCTGCATCCATCTGGTAGTCAGAAGTAATGTTTGGTAAATATGCACAGTTGATAAATGCTTGAACAAAGCAAGCATGGTTCATGCAATAATCAGCATGGTCCTGAAGCAGAAGTCCTTTCAAGCAAAAGTGCTGCTGAAAATCAACTGAAATAACTAATATTTTAAAAAAGCAAACTTTAAGAAGCAATCTTTACTAATTCAGTGGAAGTTTAAGTGCCCTGCTATTTCTTTAAGCACAGAAAACATGATGTTATACGTATATGACAACATGGGTACTGGCTCAAAGGTTGATATTCTTGTAAGTCTGAAAACTCATCTTTTCCAAATACTTACAGTACACTCTTGCATCTCCTGTTCCTTAGTTGCCAGCCTCATCACCAGAATATTTTCTCTTCGAGCAGATTCTTGTTGCTGCTGTTTCAGCTTCTCTTCAGATTCTCTCAATCCCGTCACATCATTAGCTAATACAGTACACACAAAAAGCACACTTTTTAGCATCCTCTCATGAACAGTTTTTAAAGACAGCTAAACAAGTCTAAAAAACAAATTCACAAAAAGCAGGAGTCATAAATAAGCATGACTATAGTAAGCATAAGGAAAAAAAAATCAAAATATCATTAATGATTAGAAAAGCTTGACAACAGCTGGTTTTAAATACATCTTTCTGATCCTTCCTTAAAACTCTGAAAACATTTATATAGGAATAACCTTAAAATTGCTTGCTTAAAACCAAGTACCATTGCAACTTGCAGTCTGGAACTTGGGAAGTTGTAACTGCCCTCAAATCTAAGAGATATTGAGGCCAGGGTGGGGCAAGAGGGAAACCTAAACTGCCAAAAAGCAATCCACAGTCTGTAAACCAGTGCTATTGGTGATCAATCCTCAATCTCGTTTTAACACTCCATAAGGGAAACAGTAAGATATATTTGAGAACTTCAAAAATGGCAGTTTAGTCACAACAGGCATTCTCCTGATCCATGAATGTTTATGAAAAGCTTACATATGAAATGAGAGAAGCCAGCACAGCACACTGTCAAATTACTCCAGTAGGAACACGTGCAAACAGCCCTATACAAACAATACATATTCATTCTGCAACTTGTCATGTATACAAGCAGAAGTTGGAATAATTAAGATTTTTATTTTTCTAATTATTTGAAAATGATCAGTTGAAAACTAAGAACATAAATTGCTTCCGAACAAGTTATTTCTAAATAGTCATATGCCATTAATTCAAGAATAGTGATTACTACAGCCCATACTCCATACCAAGCTTTCCAAAACTGAGAAACTGGGAATGCTAAAGCAACTTATTTATCTGTGTTACTTGGGGACTAATTTTAGACCTATAACTCTACAAACTACTCCTCTTTGCACACAGTTTGCAATCTTGCAAGGTCATTGATTCTGGCAGAATTCTGATAGAGGATAACACTTCCTTTCTAAGAGAAAAGTCCTGAAAATATACCTATCTGGGGGGTTATCTTTTGAGGTATTTCCCCCCCAGCTGTCTGGCTACAGATGGTCCTACACATGCAAAAACAGACATTTTGGATGCTGTGTAAGATCTGTAAAAGAAAATAAGCAGCTAGGAAAGTTGGGAAAGACTGAAAACTTGCACTAGAAAAAAAGCGATTTTTTTTTTCTGACAAGTAACTGACATATAGATTTTCTCATAACTAGCAGTTCTAGAAAACACAGTTATCACTTTAACACTGACTCACACAAACATTCAGGTAACTTGTACCACTTTGAAACTTGGCTAACTTACAATTAAGGTCTGTGTACTTGCTCTCCAGAGCTTGCACGTATGCTTCATATTGTTTCCACCTATTGCAGAGATTAAGAGAAAAAAACAAAAATTCTGAAGTTCATTTTATTGAATCAAAGCATCTAAACCTAAACTTTCAGAGTATACACTCATGCCATAACCAGAAAATGTCAAGAAATCATACAACTGCATAAATGGCAATTCCAGGTTTTTTAAAAGGGCTTTGAATCACAGAAATGGTTAAACCCACTTTGCATCTCAAAAGGGTGAAAAAGCGGCTGTGTATCCCCAACACAGAAAACTGGTACCTTAACACTGACAGTAATATTCCGGACAAATACTGGGATCAAACACTTATTACATATTTATCCACATAAAGTACTTAAGATATCTCATTTTCAAACCAAAACAGTTCAAGCAATTCTGTAACATGAAGTGTGTTACCAAGCGAACAAGACATGCAGAAGTGCATTACAATACACTCCAACTGTCAATCTAGGTTAAGCAGTTGTAGCAGCTCATTCAAATCAAGATCGCATTCTGATTATATTCATGAGCCAGAAGCCAAACGATTTACCAAGTCTGTGAAACCATGTTATTTAAGCAATTCGTTCACAGCCAGAAAGCCTCACATTTGAAAACAGCATTGCATTTGACAGAAATCATAAAACCAGTAGCAAATCAAAGTCTGCAGTAAAGCTTAGCCCAACATGACTTACCAGCAAAGTTCACAGGACAGCTTTTGGGCTTTTTGTTTGTTTTTAATGAAGTACTTAGCTCCTAACTATGTGTCTTCCTCATGATGGTAAACTCCACATTGTGAAGCAAATTCATGTATTAGCTTACCAATAAAGAAGGGCAAGCTTCTGTTTTCCCCCCTTTACCAACTACCCTTTGTCCCTGACACCTATCTTCTGCCAGACTCATAGTAACTGCTTTAACTCTATAACCTACATCACTATCTCAGTCAAGACTAGAAAATTAACTTTAGATCATTCCCTATTTAGTGAATTCAAACAGCTCATAAAAGGATCCTAAGAAGCATCAGATCGGTAACAGATCTGATAATCTGTTACAGAACACTTCTCTGGGAAAAGCAAAAGCAAGCATAAGATCTATCCCTTTTATCAGCAAAACAATTTTTTATCTCTTAGCTGAACATCAAGTCAGCACGAATCAACTCTCAAGGTCTGTAGAAAAAAAACTGCTATATTCCCACTTAACTCTTCAGCTTATCTTTGATTGAAAAAGAACATTGTTAGAATCAGAAGTTTCACCATTTGACCACTAAAAACTCTTTAACTATTAGCTCAGGAGATTTGAATCCCCCAAAGTAAAACTGGAGCAGCCTACTAAATAGCAAGCCTGCAAAGAAAGAACCTAATTTTTACATGAAATAATTACATTTAATAAAAGAGCTGGGCTTCAAATGCAGCTGCAGAATTACTTGACTTTTAAGTTATATCTCACAACCTGAACACTGTAATTGTCAAAATTGTTAATATGGGCTACACAAAGAGAAACTGAAGTGAAATGAAGACCTGAAACACTAAGTAGACATAGAATCATAGAACAGTTAGGGCTGGAAAGGTCCTTAATATCATCTAGTTTTAACTCCCCTGCCAGGGGCAGGGACACCTCACACTAAACCATGCCACCCAAGGCTCTGTCTAACATGACTCTGAACACCACCAGCAATGAGCATTCACAACTTCCCTGGGCAACCCATTCCAGTGCCTCACCACCCTTATAGTACAGAATTTCCTCCTCAGATCCAATCTAAACTTGCCCTGTTTAAGTTTAAACCCATTACTCCTTGTCATAACACTACAGTAGCTAATGAAGAGTCCTTCCCCAGCATCCCTATAGGCCCCCTTCAGATGCTGGAAGGCTGCTAGGAGGTCTGGTCTGGCAAGATTTCCCTTTAGTGAAGCCATGCTGGCTTGTTGTTTTTCATGTGTCTTAGCATGCCTTCCAGGAGAAACTGCTCCAAGATTCTGCCAGGTACAGAGGTGAGGCCGACTGGTCTGTAGTTCCCCAGGTCACCCATTTTCCCCTTCTTGAAAATGGGGGTTATATTTCCCTTTTTCCAGTCATCAGGAACTTCATCTGACTGCCATGACTTTTCAAATATGATAAGACAGTGGCTTAGCAACTTCATCTGCCAGCTTCTGAGCATCACAAAGAAAAAGACCAAAACAAGCTACCATCAAAACACTACCCACAGTCACCAAGAACATCAGAGATAATATCTCTAAGTCACTTCTCAACAGCTGCTAGCATTTAAGCAAGAACTTAATTCCCAGAAAAGAAAATCCAGAGTGTGCTAGGCCGGGTCATGGATGTTTCAAGTTATGTGCCTGGAGAAGCCAAGGCTAATCTAGCAGTGGACGTAGTATCACCTAGAAATCCCAGCTATCAAGATGTATTCCACCATATCCCAAGGGTCCAGAGCTACAAGTTAACAAACAGAAAAATGGCAAAAAAACCTAGCATGACCTGAAGCCTTAGGGTCTACTGCTAACAGGAAATATAAAAAAACAATTCACAAATGTGACCAAAAGCCACAGAGTAGGTCTTTACATCCACTTAAAAACTTTGATGAAAACTGCCCAGAACTATTGTAATTCTCTGCATAGAAACATGCAACTTCCCCATAAGACACCAGAATACATTAAAGACCTCTGATACATTAGGAAAGTTCCCATACAAGCATTCCTAAAAATTGCACATTTTGACCATTTTCCAGCTAGCTTATTTTACAGGCTCTCCAGGAAAAATATTTTTGTCCCTAAGTATATTCTAAAGTTCAGAAAGAGAAACGTGAATAAGTGGGGGAAAAAAAAAAAAGGCAACAGCTAAAAGCTTTTTTTTTCTCCAGCTTGATTTCACTCATTAACTGGCTTCATGATCTGTTTTGCAGTTCATGTCAGTAATCTGATAGCTAAACACTGGCAATCTGAAGAGCTTCACTTCAGTGCCACTTGGAAACGCACTAAAGAACAGGGACAGAACCGTACACTCAACTAGACAGTCCCAAATCTGATTTATATTCAAGGGGCTGCTTATAGCCTCACATGAACTGAAAGGCAATTGAGCAGCATTATGTAGGTTAGTTAATTCCCTTCATTCTCTAAAAACATGAGGCAGACTGGACTTTGCAAGTTCAGTGACTGTAATCAGTTTAAAAATGACTGTAAGTACATGTTGATTGCATTCAGTAAAAGCACTGTATTTCCTCAGAACTGCTTGTGCAAATCAGGGTGCCCCAGTTTTACAGGCTAACCTCTAAACAATCAGGACAATACTGATCAGATTTTTAGCTACAGCCCACAAAGCGCTTTGTTATGTTCCTGGCTCTTCCTCACAGAAGCTCCTACACAATTAAGTTAAGTAGCTATTGCGTTAAAGGGGAGGGGAAACACGAAGGAAATGAGTCCACAGCAACAAATGAAGAGACAAGCAGAAATTCCCATAAGGCTGAATTGAAAGGCTTTCTGCTCTTCCTGCTCTTGTTTAGTCAACAGAAGCTAAAATGAGCAAACCTGAATTAAGTACTTCATGAAAAAGAACAGTGAAATTTGGATTTATGGCACAGAAACTGATGAAAAATAGTTATTTCCTACATATGTATCTTACCAGTGCAATTGTACGGTGATGAGGATGTATAACCCAAAAGCAAATGACACATGTTCATATCTTAAAATTCATTTGCCTCACCAAAGCATGAACCAAAAATGAAAAGGCATTCTAAATTTTAAGACACTGCAGCAGCATTCAAAACACACTTTACTATGTCTGAAACTAGTAGAGATGCCTTAGATTAAAATAGCATTTACGTATAATGTTATATTTTATTCCAAACTACACATGAAGCCAGCAGTTCTCGTAGTAATTGCTACTTTTACATGAAATCACAATTCAAGGTGAGCCATTAAATATGCATCCCAACAAGCAAACAAAACATATCATTCACAGGACGGCTTAATATGAACAAATGGACATAACCAAAATGGCATTTAAATTTCCACTTCTGGGTATAATGGACAGTTATTCTCCTTAAATCCATCAAGTGGCCTTCTTGAGAGCAGAAGTTGCTTTGCCTACATTAGGACCTGATAGCAACACAGCTGCCACGAGCAAATTCTCTCCTGTCTCTTCATTAACACAGTCTAGCTGCTGACATATTTTACCTATTTGGGTATATTCTCTCACATTCTCACTTGAATATATTCTGGAAACAGATTTCTTCTATGGTAGTAACAATCATTGACAATGATTAGTTCTGATTAACTAGTCAGAAGCCTTTTTTTGTTTGCCCCCCGCCCTTTTTTTTTTTGTTTTTTACACTTTCAACTAGAAATTAAGTGGCACAGAATCCATGCTTTGGTACTTTGACAGGAATTTTACAGCTGGAAGTAAGGGCATAGCTAAGCCTGTAAAGGAGTTTGCTATTCCTAGGAATAATTTTGAGCACAGAAATTTCTGTAAAAAAGTTCACAAGGCCTAAACCACTCAACATCAAAGAAGTATTTTCTCCAACTATTTTAAACACATTATCCTTTACCACCCAAACAGTTAGATACTCAGAAAGAAGAAATCAGTTTTAATCATATGAAGCCAGCCTATGTTGACTCCATGGGGAAGAACTGTTACCTCAGAAGTGGCAGGATAGTCTGACGCCCAGTACAGTGAGGAGCTGATCATGTATATTAAGTGTTGCACTTTATCTTCAGGTTTCAACAGTTTAATCTTTGTTCCATGAAACAGCAATATTTGAAACCCTAATAACTTACAGCGTACCAAAAGCCAAGAGCTAAAGTTTACCAAAACACATACATAAACTATTCCAGCAGATAAACAGATGACCCACAGATACCTAACTTAGTTAGCTCCTTGCTACAAGTCAGGAAATTCAGATATACAGAGTCAAACAGCTTAGATTAGTTTATTTAAGCAGGTGGTCTGTGACAGGATTGCCTATTATTTTTTCCATGGTGACACTCAGCCTTCTAAAAAGTGAGAAAGATGATCAGGCTCTTCTTTATGCAAGGTGTAGGCAATGAAAACTTTAATATTTTACTGTTAATATCTGAACAAGCTGAGAAGAAAACCTAAAACTTACTGTAGGAGTACGAGTTGACATGTTTCTGATGTTTAAAAATAACTTGCTATCTAGCAGAGGAATGTAAGCAACTGTATCTTCTGAAGTTACAAGTGAAGAGAGAACCTCCTACTCATGTATTACAAAATATTCAGGATTTTGTCTCTTTGGAAAAAGTGCATTTCCCCAGACTGCAAACAAGAATGTTTTACATAAGATGAGAACTTTACAAAAGGAATGTATCATGAAAAGGTTAAAACAGTTTTTCACAACAAGGATGCTAAACAGTATAGAAGAGGGAGGTTATACATCTCATTAAACAATCACTAAAATGTTGAGATGGAAAAACTGCTTTTTACTTTACCTTAGGATGAGCTCATCTCTAGGTAAAACCTTAAAATCTGCTTCACTTAGGCGAACCTATGAAATAAAAGGAAAAACATGACTTACCAAGCTGTCATGATTACCTGGGAGGGTAAAGGCACTAGTATTTTTAAACATACCTTCTTTGGGAGAGGTTCTTCATTCGTCATTGTGAACTCTGAAAGGGGAGGAAAAAAAAGAAAAAGAAAGAAAAAAAGAGTTTTATGTAGTACAGTTACTAGCTTATATGAATTGCTGAGCAAATCAGAAACTTGTACTTCTACCCTTAATTTTTATCTGCAATATTAGACTACCGAAATACTGGTTTCACACATTGCAGAGCCAGAGTACAAAACACCACCATGACAAGCCTGCTGCTGTAACCTAGATACGAAGTTAAGAGATGTATTTTTTTCTAAAACGTAACCAAAACTTCCTTTAGCTGTCTAAAAAGCCTATCACAAATCAATTTCTCCTGTTCAACTAAGAAAAGCTACCCAACTTTGTCCACGTGTGTTTAGATCAAACTGACATTCTATATGTATCTATATCTAACACTGTATTTCTTACAGAACAGAGAATAATCAGGGTTTGAGGAAAGTCATTTATATACTACTTCCCTATCTCTTTGGAATAGAAAGTGTAATTTGTGAACATTACCACTAATGTTTGGGTTATGTCAAAATAATATGTTCTTCCAAGTCCTTATTCTCTTTAAAAATTCTGATAAACAGGAGACATTAAAAAGTTATTTTAAACCCTATGCAAGCATTTAAAAAAAAAAAAAGTCAAACAAATGCCTTGAATACACACAAGACGAATTGAATTTGACTGTGTATGTAGCATAATAGGATTGCACTGTGCTACATTAACTATTCACACTTTCTTGAGTTACTGGAAACCCTTACTGCAAAAAGATAACATGCAATATTTTCTAAAACTATGATTATATATTGATTTATATTATAAAATAGGAAAAATAAGCATGAAAGTAGCAATGAATGCAAGGCTTGCTAGAGGCATTCATATTTGCAATATGCTTTCCAACACACAAGTTGCATATAAGATGCAGTGCACATATACCAGAAAAAGTGTGTCAACTCCTTGGTTGCAACCACTTAGCTTCACAAAAACAATGCTCTTAAATAGTTAAAACACACTCTTTTCTCTTCTTGAAGACTTTTACAGACTACAGACTAGGTATTTTCACATCACCACTAAATGAACTAATTTAACTTTTCCAAATCCTAAGACAAATAAATGCACACCTAATGAAGGAGAAACTTTGTAGTGTATAGTAATCACTGACAAATGAACAGCGCTCTACTAAGGGCCCTGGTTAATAAAAATAAGTACCACCATCCCCCAAAATCCAAGTACAATGTACAGATAAAACAACTTCCAAGCCTTTCATTAAAAGTGGCATTAGAACCCACAGAAAGGTTTCAGAAGATATTCAGCAGAAACACCTCACTGACGGACAGCAGTTTCCTGCTCCTAGTCTAATACACAGGCAAGTGCCCCACTTCCACCACCTTCCCTCTCACACAGAAGTTACTTAAGCATTTTGCTTTAACTTCTGTATGCAGTTCCTTATTTGAGCTTGTTCTACAAAAATGTACCTTATGTATTTTCAAGCACAAGAGACTATTAATACAAACTGCTGATGCCCAACTCAGACACCCAAAGTAGCACAGAATAACTTGAGATCATAGGGGAATGCTCATGACCACTGTAGTTAGGTTGCCTACCTCTCCCATTATAATTTTGCTAAAGATTTTTATAATCTTTTAGCACCTTCAGTATTTGGAAGCAGCCACAAAGATCTCAGGAAGTTTTAAGTCCTTGACAGAGAGCATCATGATTTTCAAATGTCCCACCAAACTACAACTAACTGATTAAATTGTGCACAGACGTCATTATTTGTGTGTTCCTCAGAAGAGTATCAACACACAACCAAAAAGGTGAGTTTCCCAAGACTTGTGAACCCTGCAGCAGCATACAATTAATTACAAACTCTTGACTACTGCCACAATACTGACTGAAAGAAATCAAAGGCTGATGCTCCTTCTAAGGGCAGCCTACGCTGTATATCCAGATCTCATGCAAGGTTCCAACATTCAGTTCTCTACAGCAGGACCACACCTGGCAATTCGAACATCTAAAACCAGCATGCCACCAGTTAGAAAGCCATCTTCTGCTTTCAGACAAGAGTACAAAAAGTGCTGAAAGACTGTGTTACAAAATTTACCGTCTTACTACCACCTACTATCACTTGTAGCAATAGAACCATGCACTAGAAAAACACACCTGCTAAAAATATTCTTCAGGTTATTACAGAAAAGCTAGGTTGATCACTTCTGCAGATAAACACTAGTGCTCTGTCTGTATGTGCAGATTTCACCTCACTACTCCACGCAACAGCTTTTGCAGCACTTACAAGACAGAAAGTTATTATCACCATGCAGTTCTACCATTGTGCTCAGTTTTTCAGAAATATTTAGAGTATCAGGTTGACTGTATCAGTTGCCCGTGATTTGCTTTGGATTTCTGTTTGTTGGCAGATTAATCTGCATGGTACAAACATTACAACTGAAATACTCATTCTTTGAACTTAATACAGTAACTTTTCAAGAACTGTGCATCTCCTCACTTCCCTAAAGAGATGTCTCTCTCCTATACAGGTCAGAAAAATTTTGCAAGAGCACGATGAAGTGCTATTTTCTACAATAAAGAACCACCAATGAAAACAACATTCCTGTATAACTGACTGGAATTAACACGATTATATATTGTGATTTATATGATGAACAGCTTAACTGTGCTACCCTAACTAAGCACTTTCACGATTTTGGGGAAATGATGGCTGCTATGCACCACTCCTGCACACCTGCTCCAACAAACAATATAAAAACTTTCTCCATATTCAAAACAACATTGTCATGGGCACTGAAGCAATTTCTTTAATGTAATCTCATCCTGGTTTAGGCTTTTATAACACTTTGACTACGAAAAGCAGTGAAACATGTAAAGTGCACTTTAATTTTGGGAACTCCAGCAATCTGTACGCCTTTTACTACGAAACTTAGAAAATACAGGATTTAAGGTTTTAAAAATACTTTAAGACACAAAGCAGCTAAATAATATCAGGTATGCTGCCTTACTAGTTACACCTGAAGTAACTGCCAGTTATTTTAACGATATGAAAATGAGTTCTGGGGGAAAACCCTGGCATAGCCTCCAGACTACCGAAATGGGGGGGCGGGGGAAGGGAGGAAGAGTAGAGAAAAGCTTCAGAACACCACCCTGACCGAGCAGACTCCACACTGGCCTCACCAACCCGGCTCTGAAGGCGGTACCCACGCCTCCTTCCCCCGACCCGCCGCGCAACTCCTTCTCCTGCACGCGGCCCCGCCAGCGGCCGACGGGCCGCCTCACCGCAGGCGTCTGACAGACTTCGCCGTCGCCACCGCTCTCCCCTAGCCCAGACACAGCCCGCCCTCACTCGTCTTTAACAAGGGGCGAGAGAAACGCGTCTCCCGCACCGAGGGGGGCGGTGGCCGTACCCGGGTGTGGCGGCTGCAAAAAGCTGGGAGAGGAGGATCCCTGCCGAGCAGCCAGGCCGTGTTCGGGGCCTCATACAAAATGGCTCTAACTGCTTCCGCTCCGCCCCCTGCTCGAGGTGAGGGATGGAGCAGCCCCCACCAGCACCACCACCGGAGTTCGGCGCTCCGGGACCGCGAGAAGCCCGGTCCCTCCCGGGGGTCCCACCACCTCCAGTGAGGGGAAGAGGGACGCGAAGGCGGCGGCAGTGACCGGGAAGGGGGCGGGGAGGAGCACTCTCGCGGTCACTCACCTCCCGCCCGCGGTGCGGAGGCCTCGCGGTCGCAGCACACTAGGCGCCTGGGCCGCACCCGTCACATCGAGGGCGAAACGCCGCCACCGCTCACACTTGCCACCAACCTCCGTGACCAGCTCTGCAAGAACCGCCGCTCCGGAGCCGGGGCGGCCACCGCCGCGGCGTGCCCCCACCAAGACTTCCCGGCGCGCCGCTCCCTCCCGCTCTTTATTTGCGGATTCTTTGCGCTACAAAATGGCGCCCAAGGAGGAAATGAGGGCCCGGCCGCTCCGCCCCGCCCACACACGGCGCTCGGGGCGGGGGCTCTGCGCGCGCACGCATCGCGGCGCGAGCAGCCGCAGTGGTGTGGGAAGGAGCGGCGCAGTACGGGGGCAGCGCAGGTGGCAGCCGGTTGTGGGGGTGCTCCGGGGAAATGGCCCTGCCGCTGCGGCCCCGTGCCTTGGGCTCTTCGGGTGTCGGTTTGAAGCCTGTCAGCTGGGCGGCGAGGCGACGTACAGGGCACCCTGGGGCGGGCGGAAGGATACTGGGAGTGTTGCCGCCGCTGGGGCGGACCGAGCAGGGAGTGGAGCGCTCTCTGGAGGCCATGAGAGGTCTCAGCCTGCAGGCCCGGCTGAGGGGTGTTGAGGGTGGCTCCTCGTCAGGAGGCTGACGGGGAGGACGGCATCTCCGTGAAGGAAGAGCGGACGTAGCGGCCAACGAAGTCCGAGACGGGCCTTGGACTTCTCGGTGGGAGTGATGGGGCTCCTGCCAGGCCTGGAGTGAACAGGTTTGCTCTGAGCAACCGAGCTCAGAGGTGCCGGTAGCGTCAGTTGGCGATGGAAGCATAGACTTGCATTCCAGCTGCTTTCAGATAAATTAAACTTCAGTTTTGGCAGTAACAAAGAATAAAACAGACTGTCTCACAGAATGGTTGGGGTTGGAAGGGACCTCAAGATCATGGAGTCCAACTCCTCTGCCAAGGCAGGGTCACCCAGAGCAGGTTACATACGAGCTCATCCAGGCTGGTTCTGAATGTCCCCAGAGAGGGAGACTCCACAACCCCCTTGGGCAGTCCATTCCAGTGCTCTGCCACCCCCAATGTAAAGTTCTTCCTCATGTTCCTTTTATATTTCTACGTTGAGCTGAAGCTTACTTGTGTTTTAGTTCATGGGTGTTGCTCTTCATCCTGTTGCTGGGCATCACTGAAAAGTTTGGCACCATCCTCCCCTGGCACCCACCTTTGAGATGTTTTAGGTGCATTAATGAGTTCCTCTCTGTCTTCTCTAAGCAGGCCCAGCTCCTGCAGTGTGTTTACCTGTACTTGCAGTCTAGCACTGAGCTGCTACTTTGTCTGTCTTACCTATTATCCGTAATTCCTCAAGCAACACTACTGGGACAAGTAATCACTTTCTGTGTTCCATCTGTGAGAAACATGCTAGCTGAGCAAGAGGCTGCTAGCCAGAGACATCTGAAGTGGAATAAGTCTGGAGAACTTCATATTCTGGTCTGCCTTCTTTCCGTCTTTTCCAATCTATATGTGAACATTGCAATTTTTGTTCAAGAAAATAAGAGCAGCAGTTTGCTAACTGGTCATCTGATACCTTTGGGAGGAGACATTTAACTGAAACAGTCTTTTACTGTGTTTGCCCAGCACCTAGCACAGTGAGATCTAACCCAAGACTTCTTCGTGCTACTGGAATAAATGTGTTGACACTTGCACTGGGTTGTGTTTACAATGTGGTAACAAGTAAATTCAGGTGATGGGTGCTAGCGTAACCCTCAGCAGCACCATTTGTCCTGAGATGAGAGGACAGACAACAAGCACCAGCAAGAAAGCAAAATTCAAATATTCATTCATCTATAATGATTAGGTTATGAGAGTGTGGGCAGGACAGCATTGTGCAATTAAACACACTTTACCACACCCCTGCCCACCCTCTTCCTTGGGTCCTCTTGGGGGATATTTATGGCAACTACTCTCATTTTTAACTCCCTTCATATTGTCTCATCCAGTTTTTGGTTCCTTGAGTGACACCATGTCATTTGTTAACTTAATTTTCCATTACCTGAAATGCTTGGATTTGTTTTTACCTGCTCAATCCTGGGTTTCTTTTTTGCCCCTTGGTTTCAGGTGGTAGCCAGCTGAAATGACACCAAGACTAAGACACAGCTCAGACAGATTCTGCTTGTTCCCCTTTTTTTTTTTTTTGGCTCATTTTTCTGTTTGCAGGTCAGGAAAAACAGGGAAAAGGGGAGATAAGGCGTTGTTTGGAAGAAAAAAAATGCTTGGAGTTATGTGATTTCTTAGTACTTTCAAGTACCTTAAATATCAGGAACTAAAGAAAGGCTAATCAGCTCTGGCAAAGGTTGTCCTTGACTAGTAAGGACATAAGATGGTAGAAGAAAAATCTGTGGTACATCTGCTGCTGGAGCAGGAAACAAGCTCTTGAGATGCGCCAGGAAAGGCTGCTGCAGCCTGTAGGTGCCTGGGAAAGATAAAATGTGTGGATTCCTGCACTGTGAAGAAAGCGATGAAAAGAGGTCCTCCAGGTAACTAGTAAGTAAAGATCTGGGTGACAAAAAAACCTAAATTTGACATCCATGAACTCTCCCTCTCTTACAGAAGCTTGCTGAATACTAGGCTACAGGCTTAATGCTTGCTTAGTATCCCCTGGTGAGATGTTTTTATAAGGCTCTTAGTGAAATTACCACATATTTATCTTCCATTTCTAAAGCAAGAAGTAATTAAACTTCTTCAGAGAGCTCTTTTGGGGACTTCTCTTTTAATTGCCAGTAAAGTTTTACAATTACATGTACAAGACTCCAAGAAAGCATATAAAATCATCAGAATGGTAACTTACAGCCCCATAGAGCCAATTGGATTTGCAACTCTTGTGTCTCCAAGACAGCAACACTTGCAATGCTGCCACACACCTTTGAAGTGGTGTGTGCCACTCAGTGATCAGCAATTTTGCTTCTGTTAGAGGGTGATCACACCAGTGAGTGAACTGCAGTGCCTCTCCTGAAGGCATCCCCTGGCTGATAATGATAGAATGACTTAGTGTTGGAAAGGACCTTAAGATCATCTAGCTCCAACCCCCCTGCCATGGGCAGGGACGCCTCCCACTAAACCATGTCACCCAAGGCTGTGTCCAGCCCGGCCTTGAACATTGTCAGGGATGAAGCATTCACAACTTCCTTGGCCATTCCAGTGCCTCACTTCCCCCTTAGTAAAGAACTTCTTCCTTATACTAACCTGAACTTCCCCTGTTTAACTTTGAACCCATAACCCCTTTCCTTATCACTACAGTCCTTGATGAAGAGTCTCTCTCCAGGGCTTGATAATCAAGTCAAACCTTTAATTATCAAACTTTGATAATCAATTAAGACGAATTACAACCAAACGGTGACTCAAATTCCGTTCTGGGATGCTTAATAAATACTGCAAGTTTGCATTTGAAGTACAGGTGTGCATAATTTGCGAAGGTTGTAAAACCAGATATTTACCATAATTTTTCTTTAAGCCACAGAAAGGCAGTGATGGCTTTAATAATGCAAAGGTTGTGGTTTGGTTTGGTTTGGTTTTGTTTTGTTTTGTTTTTGTCTGAGAAGAAGACAGCATTTTTTTAAAACACTGATTAGATTATGAGCTTTCCCTGACAAAAATAGATTCAAGGAGAACACATACTGCTCTTAGAACATTTTTACCTATCAGGAACTTTATTTCCAAGGACCCAGTCAGTCAGGTTGGAGTTTGAGGCTGAGGAATTCTAGGAAATGCTAATCTCATCCTCACTGGGAAAACATTCTGTTCTTTGAGACATGCCTCCTGTGCTGAACCTTCCTGAAGACAATTGAGTGTCAGTCCACTGGTAAGAAAGCTTGAATTGCTCTTCCAGACCTAAGAAGGGGCTTTAAGGTACTAAAGATGCTCAGCAAGCCTGAGTACCCTATATATGCTTACACAATGTTGCAGCATGTGGAAAAAAGGAAAGGCTTCCTCTAATCTTTTTGCAAGTGAAAAAAGCTCTGTTTCTCAGGAAAGTGTTGTTGAGCTTACTTGTTTTGGCAGCTGATGTGATTTTTTTTTTTCTAAGGAGAGAAGATTGACTTGGATGTCCCTTTGTCAAAGAGCAAAAAGCTGGCTTTTTGCTTAGACCAACCAAAGAACAATTCCTATTCCCTGTCAGGAATAAAAATAATTTCAAATATGTATAAAGCACAGAAAACTTGTATCTAAAGGGTGACACCTCTTAAATGCTTTCAGATAAGAACTATGAACCCCAAAAGCATCAAGGATTATGAGATGCCTCATATAATTACTGTGGCAGGGTTTGACTCCTGTCTTTGAAGAGGCCAGCTTTAATACACACTACTGCAAAAGTAGTCAAGTGTGTCCCATGCTGCCAGCAAAGAATAAAAACCAAAGGAGAAACAAGGAAAAAGCAGGTTACTGTTCTTTCTCTCAGTAACAGAAGTCACAAGTGTTGGCCAAAGGGTCCCAAATGTTGTACAGCAAAGGGCCACTTCCATAAAAGATGGAGATGGATCACTTGTGCTTCAAACCTAAGTCTTGGTCACCAGCATTTGCTTACTTCATTGTCAAGAGTGCTCCCACCCAGCTGCAGATCAGCTGAACACAGGTGAGGGTGTGAATAATGTTGAATCTCCATGAGCGACCAGAGGAGCACAGCAGTTTCTTCCTAGTCTTGCAAAAGTGGAAGGATGCAAGGTGACATCACCAGGGAAGGACAGGAGCCACATCTCCTTCACTGAGGAATCTGGTGTGCATTTTTTTTCCTGTAATGATCCCAGAAAAGCACACATTAATACCATTATTTGTGTAAAAGGTTTTAAAGACTAGGAATTTCCTGATACAGGAAAGTTATAAAATTGTTTCTGAAAATGACAGAATGATCTCATATAAGATTTATGAATTTCAATTAATTGTTCTTTGCAATTTTTTTTTTGCCTATAAAAGGTGCAGCTTAGGTTTTTTATCAAATTTACATCTCCAACGAAATTAATTTTTAAAATATTCAGCAACCATCTGTCATATTTATGGTGAAAAGCAAAGGTTTCATGTATTGGTAACCACACTGATCTCTGTAAAACTTCAACTTAGGAAACATTTTTTAGCAGAAATTAAATTAGCGAACACTGAAATGCTCTAAATTTTAGCGTATTTCTAATAAAACTGAACCACCGTTATCAAATGGAAATGCCAAAATCTTTGCACTTGGAGTATTTCATGTAAGGCACGAGTCCGTTTCATTGTGGTCATAGAAAAATAAATTATGTGCAACATAGCTTTATTGTTTTACTAATACCATGTAAGCTCTCTGTTCTGAATTGATGTTCTAATTTTACTGACTGACATAATTTCCCACAGCTTAGATTTCCAAGAAATGGTAAAATTCACCAGCATGGGGCAGCAGTTTGCTACTGGGTATTATGCTGGTCATTAACTACGCTGAATTTAAAAGCACAGCAGCCTAGCCACAGTTAAGAAGGTTTTATCTATATTTAAAAAGTAACTTCACTTTGATCTGTAGCATACACATTTCATAACTGTTTGCCTTTATGCAATTGCTATGTTATTTTGTTCCTTTACATGCCCCTTTTATCCACTTGGATCTCAATCCTGGATACCATCCAAGGAGATTTAGATAGGATACTGCAAGCCCGCTAAAGATACCAAGATACAACTCATTCCTCTGTGTCGTTTCAGGGCCACCCATCATTGCAGCCTGGCCCATCAGTGGTGATGAGTGCACACAGTTGGGCTGTTTGGGTCTGAGAGCAAAGGACAACAGGGCAGCTCAGTGAGGGGAGCTGCCCTGAAGGCACCAGGGCTGCTTCACTTTCAAAATCCTTCTGTTCATTAGTAGATTAAAAGTTAAGCATGGGGAGGGAAGGGACTTAAGCGCCTTTCATGTTCTGTTCAGTAATTATGGTAATATTTGTAAAGCTTTAAATACAGGGGAATCCTGTCTGTAAGGCATACTTCAGATGTACTGTTCCTTTTGGACTTTGCACACCTGCTGACATTTTGTGTTAATCTGAGCTCATTTTACATCATTGACTCCGTATTTGCATCAATGACCTTAAGTTGTAATCAATCAAACATTACATGAAGAGTGATGTATGGTACAGTTAATAAACTAGGTTATGTGGTGCTGCCCTCATGCATCTATATTACTCACTCTCTACTGAATTTTAGAAAGATCCAGGGACTATATTCACCTGTATAGGGTGGCTCAGGAACTGTACAGTATTCCTCTAAAACAATCAGTCTGTGTTGCTTAAAATGTATACCTAAGTTTTGCTTTTGTGGTGTATCTACTAATTATTTACTGATGAGCCTTTTGAAGACTCCAAGGATATTTTTCCCATCCTGATTTAACCTAAGGTTTTTGTTAGTGTTACTAGCTGCCCTGAGTGCATTAAAGAAAAGCTGTAGCACATGCCTGTGGCCAATTAGTGCATCCTTAGGAGACTAGTACAAACATAGTAGAAACATCTACTCCAGACGTTTGGGTCCACTTAAGCATTTGGTGCCCAGGGGATTTTGCAGAGGTTTTCTTTCCTGGAGATATATGAGCAGATTCTTCTCTTACCAAAAGCTGGAAACTCCAAAGTAACTGAAGAAATCTCATGGCATATAGTTAATTTCTTTGACCTTGTCCTTCAATCTGACTGAAATGTCTAAAGAGAGAAATGTATTTTGAGTGTTGGAGTTACTCTGACCAGCATGGCTGAGCAGTGAAATCGAGCCTAACAGTCTTTCCATAGCTGAAGTGGATTGTGTTGGTTTTTTTTTTCCTGTCTAGTACTGTTGTAGCGTTTTACATTGTAAAGCAGGAAGAACAGCTGATAGGAGCCAGAGGAATCCAACTCCAGTAGCTAAGGTAGGAGTGACAGCACATTTTCTAACCACCTTCTTGGCCTTCAGCTCCAACTTCAATGCAATGCTTTAGCTGGCACATCTGTTAGGCTGAGTATGTGCCCTGTGAGCAAGTAAGCACAGGAGATGTGTGTGTGCGTGTGTGTGTTCAGAAAACATACATACATGTTCTGTTAAATTAAAAAGAAGGACGTGCTGGGTGTTGGCAGTCTCTGGGTGTCAGTAACCACTGCTGAGCAGAACAGTGATAGGCAATTTTGTGTCATTTGGGTTAAACTATTATTCTCCTGCTTTCACTGGTTCTTTTCCCGCTCACATAGATCCTATGAAACGCCACCATGACAAAAAAATACACCCTTCACGATAACGGAGCACTTGACCCGCACGTTTTATGCTGTCAAAGACAATAAGCCGAGCGCTTCAGCTGCCGACAAAAGCCGCTGGTCCGGCCCGGTGAGGTCCACTGACCGACACGTGGAGGTCTCGCGGCACCGTGGACGCAGTCCCACCGCCCCGGGAGCCCGCGGCCGACGAACCGTAGTCACGCCTGGCACAGCCCTTCCCAGGGGCGCGGCCAAGGATCACCCGTGCGGGCTCCCGCCCCCGGCAGAGGCTCGGGCGAGGGGCGGGCCAGGCGCCTCCTCGGCTCTAGCTCCATCCGCGGCTGCAGCGGGGGATCGGTGCTGCCGCTCCGCTCCGCAGCCGTCGTCATGAGCGCAGACCCCGTTGTGTTCGTCGCCGCCGCCAGAACGGCCGTGGGTGAGAGGCGGGCCTGGGTGTGCGGTGTGTGTGCCCCGCTCCCCGAGCCGCTGCTGATCGCGCTGTGTCTTGTGTCCGCCCAGGCTCCTTCAACGGCGGCCTGTCGGCGCTGCCGGCACACGAGCTGGGGGCAGCGGTGATCCGGGAGGTGCTGCGTCGGGCCGGGCTGGCCCCCGCCGAGGTGTCGGAGGTGATCCTGGGGCAGGTCCTCACCGCAGGTAAGGGGCCATCCGTCTTCCCGCGGCCCGGTGGCGCTGGCCTGGCTCTTCCCCGCCATGGCCGCATCTCACCTTCGCTGTGGAGCAGCTCAGGAGGCGTGTTTTGCAACGTAGTTCCTTGCTTTAAGAACGTGGCTCCTTAACAAAAGGGTCGAGCGGTACCTTGGTCCCTTCTCCATGCGCTCTGGGTGACCAAAGCCATGGTGGGAGGGTAGTTTGGGGTTTCTTTAAATCCCCAAAGTAGCTGTGCGTGTGAAAATCAGTTTCGTTTCTTTGTTACGGCATCCCTTCTCCAGCGCTGGAGAAGGGATGGTCATCTCCTCTCTGAAACTTACCCATGAAGCTTGGTCATCGCTCTGAAACTTATCATCATGCATAATGATAACTCTTGAGGTTTTGAGAGCGGGTTCTGAGTTTGTGTTTGTGTGTAAGACCCTCCTGTGAGATCTGTGATGCCACTTGCTCTGAGACAAGTATTTTGATTTATTGAAAATGTGGCTGATGGGGAATTGTTTGTTTTGAACCGTCCCCAGCATTTCCCAGGGTAATGTTTAATCAGCAGTCATAGGGCGGATTTGCATTTTAAAGATTGAGGAAGATAATAAAGGCCACATTTTTGTCTTAAAGCTAATCAAGATTCCTGTATATCTTTAGCTTGCGGAAGGATGTGCTCTCCTTATCCGTTTTTTTGCATACAAAGAGCTGGCATTACTCTGGCCTGGGGAGATGCACATGAAGAGTGTTTTCTTTGAATATAGCGTTCCTGTTTTCTCCATCAGGATTACAACAAAAAATGGAAGCTTTCAGGACTGTCCTTGCATTATTGTGCTTTTGGTCCCTGTAGGCACTTTCAGGGAAAGTTGGCTGCTGGTGGTGTACAGATTATGTTGAAAAGAACCCCTTTAGCAAGTAGCAATTTAAATAAACTCTCCTCTTACACGTGTACAGCAGGCTAGTGCTAATTTGAAGCTGGTGTTTTATCTGACCTGCCATCAACATGCAGATGTTAAAGCTGTCAGTAACAAGTCCCATATCTGATCTTGCAGGTATTTTATTAGTCAACAATATAAAGGAGAGAGGTAACTGAGCTCCTATCCACAGGTTACCCCTTGGAACTTGTCTGTCTTCCAGCTGAAGACAGGAGGGAGCTCTATATTTTGGTGAAATGAGGGTACCTGTTGTGAGAAGTGTTAAGGTCAATGTATTTGTTTTAAGAACAAAAGAAACGTGCTGCGTGTTCCCACAGGTGCTGGCCAGAACCCTGTCCGGCAGGCGAGTGTTGCTGCAGGCATCCCTTACACTGTACCCGCATGGAGCTGCCAGATGATCTGTGGGTCGGGTTTGAAGGCCGTATGTCTGGCTGCTCAGTCCATACTGACAGGAGACTCAAGCATCGTGGTCGCAGGAGGCATGGAAAGCATGAGCAAGGTGAGGCAGAGGACTGAACTCGCATTGCACTGCATTACCAGAAACAAACAGCATCATGTTGAAACCCTGTATTTAAAAGCTAGTGGGGTAAAGGTTGGACTTGATCATCTTAAAGGTCTTTTTCAACCTAGATGATTCTATGATTCTAATATTCTAGAGGTAGATTGAAAGAACAGCTTCAGTTTTTGCACTTAGGAGTGAATTTACACATGTAACAATTGACTTCAGTAGCTTACTTTCTTTATTTTCTTAAACCAAAGACCTTACACTGTAGCTACTGAAAAGGTGCCATGCAAACACATACTTGTTTGCTTGTGACACCTGGCCTAGACAGGGTTTTCTGTGTTGCAAGAAGCCCAAAGAAGGAATAACTGGAAATGCTGTTGTTCACCAAACAATTTGAGCTTGGAAAGGAAGCAAAGTACTTTTATTTGGAGGTGTCCATCCTACAGCTGTAGTAAGAAATGATGTTGGGGCAGCGATCTGATGTCTAAGAATAGAATGGCCCCTTCTGCTGGATGCCAAGAGTGATATTTGCGTTCACTGGTTGCGGAGTGCTATTGGGAACCACCTAGAGATGAGGGACCAATGGCTGTATGGCAGCAGGGATGATAGTTTAAATCTGTGGAGAGGAAATACTGCTTGATGATCTCCTACTGGGGAGATGAAGAGGCCAAACAGACCACACCAGCAGAAGACTGGGAGGAGAGACAGAACAGGGAGCTAGGGAGACTGTCAGGATTTGGGGCAGCAATCTGCCTCTTCAGTATACACTGGAGATAGAAACCATCTGATTCCTGTCAAAATACCTTCTTGCAGGCTCCTCATGTCATTCATATGCGAGCTGGGATTAAAATGGGAGAGGCTTCCTTGCAGGACACTGTAATCCTCGATGGCCTTACAGATGCTTTTTATCAGTATCATATGGGTATAACAGGTAAGTGGTGACAGTCCAGGAAATGAAATAGTTAACTCAGAAGGGGGGAAGAATTCACTGATGAGAAGTCTCAGAAATCTGAAGTTTCAAATGAGGTGTTTCAAGCTGTCCTTCAGTGGTAGTCGTGAAAAATAAAGAAATCCCTAATATTGAAAGGCGTGGAAGGCATTTTCTGCTTTGTAAAGCTTCTGTTTTGTTAGATTTGTTTTGGTTTGTTTTTTTCCTGTCTGAGCTGTTCTCTCTGCATCTTTTGCATCTGAGCAATCTGACTTAATTTCAGGGAAAATAAACAAGATAATCCCTGCATGTAATGAGCATTCAGCAGCACAGGTTTACACTGCTGGGGAATTAAGTGTACTGTGCATACAAACAGTTCTGCAACTGCGGGTTATTGCACCTTTGGATGGGGTAGTGAACCAACTGTCTTTTCAGACCCTGCTTATGAAACAGAGTAACTTCAGAACTGTTCCCTCCTCTGAAGTAGCTGTAGAGACATCTGAGCATTATAATCCAGAGAAGCAATGGACTAGAAATGCTTGTTTGCATTTGTATTTAATTTGGTGTAACTTCTCTCTGGGAAGCGATACTACACAGAAATTCCCACCCTTGAAAGAAAACACAGTGGAGAATCATGAGCAAACAAAAGGGGAAATCTGAATGAAAATGTCCAGCAGGCTCAGCTGCTCACTGCAGCAATCATTAGTCAGTTATTACCTCTGTACTTACACTTTTACAGCTTAAAATCTTAGCATTTCCTGATAGCAATTTGTATTGTGTTCCTATTTCAGCTGAAAATGTGGCCAGTCAGTGGCAAGTCAGTAGAGGAGAACAAGACCAATTTGCGGTACAGTCACAAAACAGGGCAGAGGCAGCACAGAAAGCTGGCTATTTTACAAAAGAAATCGTTCCTGTTCTTGTACCCTCTAAAAAAGGTAGGTAAGAATGGATAATGAGAGCTGATTTTTAAAGAAAAAAAGTCTATTTTCTACTGTGTCTCCTATAAGCAGTGGATGGTTTTCCACTTATCAAGCCTTTTCCATAATCTGTTCTGTAAGGACATAGCTGCTTTGTTTTTCAACTTTCAGGGGTTATTGTTTTAAATCAGAGAGAAGTAAAGCCGATGTTGAATATCTAAATGTAGCTGTGCTTTGCAGGTCCAATAGAGGTTAAAACAGATGAACACCCTCGACATGGGAGTAATTTGGAAACAATGGCAAAGTTAAAGCCCTGTTTTCTGACAGATGGAACTGGGACAGTAACAGCAGCCAATGCTTCAGGTTGGTCCTTCTGGCTAAAACTGAAATGGCAAAGGGCAGTAGCTGCTTGTGGCCCAAGGAAGCGTCTCTGCAAGGGGTTTGGCTGCCATGCTTTTGCTGCTGAATGTATTTTGCAGGACATGGCAATGTGTTTGACAACGTAGTAGAACTCAAATATTAACTGTGGTGGAGGGTTTCTTTACAGATGAGTTGGTTTTGTTTGCTTGCTTGCTATGAAGCAATAAGAGTGGACAATTACAGCAATACCTGTTAGGCTGGAACAAAAAGAAACTACTTCTTTTTCAAACTAGCTGTCCAGTGGTTGCTAACACTGTGTGCCTGGACAAAGGAAAACTTAACATTTGTGTTTGAAAATGTTACTCCTTTGGGAATAATTCTTCTGCCCCATGCAGCTTTATAACGTCTTCCGTGGTCCTTCTGCTTCCGCTTCCAAAGTCTGCCTGATAAATCTGATGTGCTGCTTCTTCAGATTGTGCCTTGATTCTTCCCCCTGCTGTTTTCCGCATGGAATCACAAACGTGTCTCATTTACAGCAGTATACTTATGGTGCCCATTTTAAGCCTTTGTGTCAGAGGTCAGACTTGGCTGATCTGAGCAATACTGTCCTATATCAATAAAAGACCTGTGATTTTTGTTTTGTCTAGATTGTGAAGCAGGAAAAAGTGACACAGTGGAACCCACAAAGCCCAACAAATACATACAAGTTGTTTATCATTCCACAGGTATCAATGATGGAGCTGCGGCTGTAATTCTAATGAAGAAATCAGAAGCTGCTAGGAGAGGTCTTATGCCTCTGGCCCGGATTGTATCTTGGGCTCAGACAGGCATAGACCCATCCATAATGGGAGTAGGACCAATTTCAGCAATAAGACAAGCTGTAAGTAGTTATCCATGTGTATTATTTAAAAACTCTTGCTTGTAATTGTTTTTTATTTTCTGTCCATGCCTTTGGTTTTCTAAATTCTAAGAAAAACTTAGTAGAAAACATCAACTAAGTGAAAAATGAGACTAAAAATAGTGGATAGTATACAAGATTAAGATTTCTAGTGCTACTAGGCTAGTGCCTACTCATTGTAAAAGCAAACAAAACATAAATGTATAGGTGTGTGGAGTTCAGAGCGTAAACTAATCAGGTTTGTGGAAAGCCACCTAGAAAATTAGGAAGCTAAAGATTTCATGGATGTGTGTACTAACCTAATTTGGGGGTGATTTTGTCCTACCATGATATGGTTCTGATGCTGAGTCTGGCCAGGTTAATTTTCAGATCACTGCCTGGTTGTACCGCAATAATACAGCACTATTGTGAGAGAAGGGCTAGTTGGGTGCATCTGCATGAGCAAAGGTGATGGTGCCCTTTGTGTTTCAGAAAGGGCTGGACCGTGCAAACTGAATTACTTTCAGATTAAAGTGAACATGAAGGTACACTGCAGAACCGCATCTTAACATGCTCACACCATTATGGCACCTGCTGATGTGCTCTTTGTTCTATCCACAGGATGAGGTTCTTGGATAAAATGTCTCGAGTGAGCATCCCTGTGGTACCATGCTGTTGACTAATATAGACAATAGCCCATGGCAACCCCAGCTGATCATTTCTAAAAACTGAGCTACAAAGTTGAGTGTGAAAAGAGCTCTGGTGCAGCTGATAAGGATAGACTTGCTTAGGGTTCCTCTTAGTTTTATTTATGCTATGCAAAGGCCTTTTGTTCATGTTTGAAATGTCCCAGCAATGTAGAAGCCTTACTTGGACTCTCTCAAGCCCTATGGCTTTTGATGGGAAAATCAGAACTGTAATGCTGAAGCTTTTTCTTACCAGATCTCAAACTGTTCTTTTCAATCAAGACTGACAGATGTATACACAATAAACATTTTTAGTTTAAATTGTAGAACAGACAAGTGTATTTAACAGTACCTATCATTTTATAGGTGCTCTGAAAAAGGACACACTACTTAATGTATATTTTGTATTGTGTGTTACCTAACACTTCATATCTGCCAGTTTCTCTTCACAATTTTTGTAGTATCACTTCACAGTGAGAGACGTCTAGGCCATGCACTTCAGTGTTACAGCAACGTAGTAAATCTTACAGGGTGAAGTATCCAATCTGTCTCTGCAGTAATACCCAGTAGCAAGAGGTCCTCCCCCTTGACTGTAGCATTGGTGATGCACCAGTCTGTTGAGCTGGTTGTGAAACAACATTGCTCTGCTCGATTCTGCTGATAAAGCATTGTTGTTCAAGTGAGTGCAAATAAAAATGTCAAGATGTGAAACATGCCTACGCCTGCCCCTGAGCAGGCAATTGCACTGCAAGGGTTTCTCAAGGGACATGAGCCAAACCATCTTCCCAAACAGGCTTTGTCTTCCAGTGATGACTTTCAACTTCAAGGCAGGAGAGACCTGACAAGCTGCACTTGACAGCATCACAAATGGTCATTTCTCTATCCTGTGTAAAAATCTGTATTAAGCATAGAATCTCTAATGGGACCAGGCTCCTGTCCTGAAAAAAACACTTATAATCTAAAATCTACTCTTGAAAACAGTGCTTGTCTGTATAAAGGAGGCATAGTTTGACTCCCACAGCTGTACCACCACCACTGCGTGTGTAAGATTAGTCAAGCTTTTTTAAGAGCACCCAGCATGTTATGGCACATTGCATTGACTTCTGCTGACACCAAAGTTTTGTCCTTTTTCTTCAAGAACTGTCATAGCTATAAGAAAAACAAATCCATTTCCTTTCTTTCTAGAAGTGGTGGCTTTAATTCACCCCATTGCAGTCTTACAGAAAGCTTTCTCACCCTAGCCCTAACCTAAAAGACAACAAGGCCTCTATTTTGTTTTCTCAGATTGACAAAGCCAGCTGGACTCTGGAACAAGTTGACCTCTTTGAAATTAATGAAGCCTTTGCATCATTGGCTGTTGCAATAGCAAAAGAGCTGAAAGTAAATCCAGAAAAGGTACTGAATACATTTGATTAGTTTGCCTCCTCAGTTGTTATACTCAATGCACCTGGATCATATTCCAAACAAGCAACAGTCCTTTTGCAATCACTTTGCCATGAGAAAAATGGGAACGTGAACGTTTCCTCACACTGCTCAGCAGCAGGCTGGCTTTGCTAGCAAGCACAGTTTTCATGCGAACAGGCCCTAACTTCATTATAGTGGATTTGTAAGCAGATCTATGTAACTGCTTGGGCACACTTGTAATTAACTTTAGAATTGAACTTGTTGACGAGGTGTATTTGCCACTGTACCCTTCCGGTGATGGCAAAATGCATGGGTATTACTCTCCCCTCCTTAATCTCACCTGATTTTCAAGGAATAAAGATGGACCCCTTTCAGAAATACCAACAGCAGTTGCATCCATGTTCAGTTTCTCCTTGAAATGGTAGTAGCTGACATTTCAAGTTTAGTCACCATTGAGGACTGTATCATATTGAAACTCAGCTAAGCTTGTTAAATGGTTAACCTGACCTTTTGTATTGTGCTTTAGGTTAACATCCAAGGTGGAGCCATTGCTCTTGGTCACCCTCTCGGTGCCTCCGGTTGCCGCATCCTTGTTACTCTCCTACATGCACTGGAACGAACTGGTGGAAAACGTGGTGTTGCTGCTCTCTGTATAGGAGGAGGAATGGGAATAGCTATGTGTGTTGAGAGATGAGTGAATAGCTAATGTGAACTAGCTTTGAAAGTTTCTTAATAAACTTCTAACCATGGAGCTTAGTTTGTGTTGCTTAAAATCAGTTAAGCTTACTCCCTTACTTCTAGCCACTCTGTAACTGCCTTGACAGACTAGTGGCTACTGTAGACACTCACCTCAGTTGTCACTGTGAGGACCAACCTTGCTTTGAAAAATGTTTGTTCACAAGAAAATAGCAGCAGCATTCAAGCACCTGTTTTATTAACATTTTAGTTACAAGAGTAGGAAGTGTAAGTTAGACAAACATAAATAAAACCTAAGTTACTCTTCAAGCGCTCCAGAGTGAACTGCATCCTCATAGCACCCTCTCTCTTCTTTAGGTTCAGGGTGCAGTTTAATAAGGTCATCAATTCGAAGAATAGTAATTGCTGCTTCTGTGGCAAACTTTAGGCTCTTGGTTTTGACCATGGTTGGTTCAAAGACACCAGCTTGCTTGTTATCACGAGGTTTTCCATTGATCAAGTCAAGACCAATCCTGCAAAGAAATGGTAGAAATATAGTTGGGAATATGCTGTTCAGCTAGTACTAGTTCCCAGTGACACACATACAGGACTGAAGGGCAGAGAAAGTTCAATGATAACCTACACCCTTTTTTCCACATGCAAATAAATCACAGAATGGTTTGGGTGGAAACGACCTTAAGGTCATGTAGGTTCCAACCCCCCAGCCATGGGCAGGGACACCTCATGCTAGACCATGTTGCCAAGGCTCTGTCCAACACAGCCTTGAACACTGCAAGGAATGAAGCGTTTACTACTTCTCTGGGCAACTTGTTTCAGTGCCTCACCACCCTCACAGTAAAGAACTTCACACTTCACTAAACTGACAAACCACCACTTCACATTTAACAGCCTCCCTCCAGGCAGATACTTGCCATTTCAGGTTTTTGCGATCTGGGTTAACTTGAGCCTCATTGTGGAATGCTCTCAACTTTGCAACAAGATCTGTGGCATCTTGAGCAGCATTCACTGCCAGTGTGTTTGGAATTATCAGGAGGGACCTTGCAAATTCTGCTATCGCAAGCTGCTCACGTGATCCCTAGGAAGAGGAAAAAGGTTTTAAACCCACTCTCGCAACAAGAAACAATACAGCTGTAATCAAAACTTAATAGCAGTTAGGGGTTTTCACATGCAAACCCTGGTTTTCAGATAAAGAAGCATATAATCAAATTTTCAGAGAAAGAATAATATCCTCCATTTTAAAGCACCATTTTACTCTTAAGATCGTGCAGTTTTTACTGACCGTGGAACCAACTTCTAGGAGAAAAAAAAAAAGCTTGAAAATTCACACTGCCCTAGGGTAACACAGGCACGTTGTTACTTCTTCATGCAAGACTTACCATGCTGGTTGCATAATTTTCAAGATATATTGAAAGTGCTGCCTCTACAGCACCACCACCTGGGACAACAGACTTGGATTCCAATACCCTTTTAACAACACAGAGGGCATCATGTATAGACCTTTCCATTTCATCACACATGAAGTCGTTAGCTCCTCGTAAGATAATTGATGCTGAAGTACGAGCCTTAGTACTAGGGAAAAAAGGAATGAGAAATCAGCGTTTTGGTGAACTGAATGTAAATAAACTCTTCTTGCTACACGTTTGCTTCTAAAGCCAAATTCAGTTAAGCCAAATTATTTCAATGTTTAGTTTTCCCGTCAAATAGGGGCAAAATGTAATCAGATACTGAAAAAGTTCCCTCTTGCATAGGCATGAAGTGAGCGAATGACTGCCAATGTTACAGTGTAATAGTCATGTAACTGCCATGCATGTGTCATGGTCAGGGTATTTCATTCACGCACAAATGAGACTGAACACTGAGAAGAGATACTGAAGCAGTGGAAAAAGGTACTACCTGAGGTATGCTCCTCCTAAATAGATACTTCAGTCATAGAATCATAGAATAGTTAGGGTTGGAAACAGCAGTGGCATACTAAAACTTCAAGGGAAAGCTCTATGTATGGACAGCCAGTGACTGTTGCTTTTCTTACCCATTAAACAAAACTTTCAACAGTAACTACCGATTTCGTACTACCAAGTGGGTGACTGATTCAATGAAAACAGCACAAATAAACTATCTTTATTACAAACGGTCAGATTTAGGTAGCACCTGCTGATTCAGATGGAATTACTCAGATAATAACTGCTTCCCTTTATTGTCTCTGTAAATGGATGCCAGCTTAGAAAAATTTGTTTATGAACAGAATTGTAACTGAAGTCTATCCAGACATCTGATTTCTCATACTTTATGGCTGATGAAAGAGCTGGCCAGCCCCAGCAGAATAGATTAAATACTGATACTTTCACCTCCTGTCTGCAGTGGACTTTCCCATGCATGTAATTACTCATACCACTGAGACAGCATGGAAGCAAATAAATGGGATTTTACCTCAAAATTAGTTGAAGATGCACACAAAACTGAGTACTTTAAAAAGGATTCTTACTTCTTGATCAAGATCAGCTCATCATCACAGATTCTTTCTTGAATCACCTCTTCTGCCTGTCCCAGCATTAATGCCTCAAAACTCTCCTCCCCTTCCAGGTTTGCAAGGGTTGAACATATGGTCGCTTTAACAAAGAAACAAGTTAAATTAGCCTTCCATGCCAGCACATCCTCTGCCAACTTCCCAGAACAGGCATACAGAAAGAAAACAGAAGTACAAGCTCCTGCACTTTCTCCTAATGAAAATGCTTTCCTGCAAATTCAAGAATTGACAGGCACAAACCTATACCAGATTTTTTTCCAGTATGTATTGAATGACTTAGTTTTTTCTCGAACAATCTAAACAATGTCCTTAATGCAACTGTCCAAACAGAGGCTTATGAATGTGTGCTCAATAAAGACTTCTATATCAATACAGATTCTGGCTCATTTCCACAAGAGGACAGTCTTCCCAGCATGAGGCAGCATTTTGTCCTCCTCCCCAACCACCCCTTGTAAATCTTCAGCAGTCAACTCTTGCGATACTCATCTATTTTGACAAAAATAACAGTAAAGCTGTAACTCAGTTACTTGAAGTAACTAAGAGTGTCTCAGCTCTACCCATCCTCTCCTTGTATGCCCTGCAAGTTAAAAGCTGTATTTTGAAGATGAGTTACTATATACATACCTCCAGAAGCCTTAGCAATCCGCTTAAGGTCCTTCTTCACAACTCTTCGTACTGCCATAGCACCAGCATCAACAAAGTATTTCAGACACATATCATCAATACCTCCAGTGGTGAGAATCACATTGGCACCAGTAGCCAAAATCTTTTGGATCCTTTCTTTGGTAATATCTAACTCTCTGCAAGTATAAAGTTAAAAGTTATAAAAGTGTAATTAAAAATCTACAGTCACATTCTGTCAACTCGTTTCCCAAAATCTTAATGCAGACCTCTGCAAGAAGGTACCACTGCACAAACTTGGATCTCTCAAAAAACCTGACTTAATACCAGTTCCGACCAGAAGTGAAGACTTTTACCATTAATATTAGGTATTTTGGGGAAATATTAACATTTACAACATTTTTACCTCTTGCTCTCAGCCAAAGTTACACACTGAGACACCTCAGCTGGAGAGACTAAAAAAGCTTGTGAAGCCCACTGTCCCAGTTACTCAAGCTTACACACACACCTCTGCCTTATCAGGTCCAGCTTCTCAGGGTCCGAGATAACAATCTGAACACCAAGCTTCATCTTTGCTTTCTGCAGGCTGAAGTCAAGGCATGCAATCTTTGCATTAACTATTCTCTTGGTCATACCTGATGAGCGAAAACAAGAAAACAGATTCTGTAAAACAGAGTTAACAGAATGTCAAGTCAGCAGTGGAGATTAAAACTGGTGTTACTTTGACATTTCAGATCTCTACCCAGTTTTCTTCTCCACCACCAGCTCTGCCCTAGTACAGAAAAATGCTAAGGAAGACTTTCAAAGAGAATTTTCTGTTTTAAATTTCTCCTGTGACCTGTTACCTTTTTCCTGAACCCTTCCCAAAATGGGAATGACCAGGAAAAGCTGACCCATCCATCTCACATCCTTTAGGTTACCTTATCACAACACAGCATTGCTAAGTTTAACAGTTCTCTACAAAACAGCCATTGCTCCCCCCTCCCAAAGGAAGCATTTATGTTCCAGAAAAATCAGTGTTACCATGCTAAACCTAAGCTAGGAAAACCACAGTACCTTACAAACACCCCATGGATCACTACTACTAGTTAGCAGACCCTAGCCTAGAAAAAACTGGTGAAGCAGCAAGAGTTTTTTGGGATCTTGTCCAACTGCTCTGGAATTGAAAACCCAGTGATTTGCAACTAGTGCAATCAGTAAGCAGATGCATGCAGGACAGGTAAGAGAACTGAGTTCACACAAAAGCTTTACATAACATGGCATGTTCTTACCCTGTGAGCCCACCACGCAGTTCAGAGCATAACCATTCACAAGCATGCTCTCCTTCTGGCTGCGGCCATGTGCCTTCAGAACATTAACAGAGTTGATTGGGTACCGAGCCTGGCCCTTCTGATCGGTGTATTTAACTGCCAGTGCTGCATCCACTACCATATTGGCAAAGAAATCACCATCGCTATAATGTTGTTAAGGTTATAACTGAAGAAGAAAACTACTACTATGCTTAAGGGAAATAAACAGTCACTGAGAATGCCCAAACTAAGAGTCAAAAACCGTTTCCACAGAAGAATTACAGAAAGGCATGGGAGTACAAGCTTTCTTTACCACAGCCTTAAAAAAAACAAGCAACTCTTATCACAAACACTGGTAAGAAAATTAGGACAGGCTAGTGCGATGCCTACATTTTATGCACCTAGTTCCTTAACACAACTACCTACCCTGTGATCAGTCCGCATTCCGTTGTTAGCAGGAAAGCTAAAACTGCAGCGTTTTAAGTGACTATGGAGTTAAAAGCAACCTAGTTTCACTTCCCAGGTAGTTGCCTTCTGTAACACATGCTTCCATTCACAAAATTCCTTACTAGCCTCATTAATATGCAATGCCATAAGGAAATAATACACTGTTAAAGCCAGTTATGTCACTAACCAGGTTTACATAAATCAGAAGAGTCTGGACATCTTTTCCCATGGCAGAAAGTAATACCTTGAAAACATTTTTCATGCCCGTTGTGACAGCTTGAATACCATACCCCAGTCATAAAAACTGCTGCAAAGGCAACCAGCCTAGCTACTTAAGCCCTCCAATCATTCTCTTCACCAAGTTAAAGGATACATTCCTATAATTTTAGAAGACATTGATGTCTTAGCAGCATTAATTAGGCAGTCCCTGCCCAATTCATCTGTGTTAATAATAAGATTTTCATTGATGTAGCGAACTGCTTCCCTGTAGAATAAAGATAAATACCAGTAAAAAACTCCACCCCCACAAAAAGACAAAAATCTTCCATATTTTCAGCCCTTCTAAATATTACCTCAAAGAACACAGGGATAAAAACATTCCTCTTCTAGAACAGGAATGTGGCATTTCTATGTGATTACAGATAACTGAAATTCAAACAAAAGAATTCACAAACCCCCCCCAACAAAACACCATATCCACTTTGCACCAAGAAAACTCTATAAACAGAGTCACAAACACAGATACACAAAGAGCATGCAATTATTGTACCTTTAAGAATGCAATGTACTTCAACTGTTTCTTACTTGCAAGCAAGTCTGTATCCACCAATAATGGAGGTAGGATGGATTTTCTGTTTGACCAGCTCATCAGCGTTTTTCAAAAGTTCTGCAGCAATAATTACCTGTTTGGAATACAAGCGCTAAATAACACATATTCCGTACACGCACAGTAACTTCCTGTTGGCATTAAGCGCATAGTAGAATCACAAATAGTTATCCAATGTCTACTTAGTGGAAGCAAGTACTTAGAATTGGAGACAGTTTCTCACAGAAGGTAAAAGTCTGTCCCAAAGCTGCCCGAAGTCTCAGGCAAGTTTTCAACACACATCTTTATTAAGCCTTAACAGTTTATTTTCACATGGCTTTTAAAAATTCAAAACCTTATTTCAGAATCTATCCCCAACCTTTACAAAGGAAAAAATAATAATGAACTGCACTATGCAGTCCCTCCCAGAACACCAGCTGCATATGAAAACTAGCACCTCTAAAAAAACCCCACAGATTGAAGTTCTTTGTTCTGTAATTTACTTAAAAAACCTTAGTCAACCTCAAAGTTTTTCATTCTATACAGTTGATCAACACTGCACCAAGACTCATAACGGAGAAATCAAAAGCCGCACTCTGCTAATAAAATACTGACTTTTGGTCTATCTGCCTGTAAAGCTTTCTACATACCACTGAGGTTGTCCCATCGCCAACTTCTTTGTCTTGCAGGTCCGCCAGCTCACAAAGAACTTTTGCAGCAGGATGTTCCACTTCCAGCAGTTTCAGGATGGTTGCACCATCATTAGTAATGGTCACATCCTAATTTTCAGAAATCAAATATGCACATGAAGTGTATTTCTATTACATTTTGGCCATTGCATCTCATAACATTCATATAAAAGAATAAATTTCTTTGCAAACTTCCATATATTAGAACTATGTAAACCAAATGCCTACTACTGTTTTTTAACCAAGAGTCCCATTGTAGCAACAGAAATGCTACCCTTGTTATCACACAAGCCTTATATTACAAAACCTCATCAAACATTTAGGACACACCAGATTAGCAGCAGTGCTGCTCAATTCTAATACAGTATTTCATTACAGCTGCCTGTGAAACAGCAAACTTCCCTTGTTTGCTTGGAATATTTTAAAATATTAAATACTGCTTTAAATTGTTCTGGTACTATTTGAATGATCTATTATTTCTCCTAATGGGGAAATCAAGACATACAAGCCACCAACACAAGGCCTGACTTTAACTGTGATACTTAATCCCTGTTAACTTGCCCATTATTTTTTAAGTGGTGACAAGAACTTACACACTGAAAGGAGACAACTTTACCACATGAACTGCAGTAGTATATTAAAACAAAATGATGTAGCATACATTACCATATAAGTTTTACCACAGCTATTCTCCTATATCATCTCAGAACTACTGAAGAACCCAGGCATGTGCACATCCAACCTAAGTGGAAGCACTTCTACACAGGAATATAAGTCTTCTTGACACTTAAGGGAAGCTGACTTACCCCAATATCATCCACCAACATCTTATCCAGGCCAACTGGACCAAGAGAACTCTTCACAATATTGGCAATAGCAGACGCTGCAGTAACTGAACAAATGAAAAGAAGTTTTATCTTTCCAACTTTAGGGCAATTCAGGTTTACAAGAAAATGTCTGAAGAACCTGCAATTTAGAAATCTGATAGTGGCCTAATTTAAGATTAGGTTTCAGCCAACCTAAACTAATAGCTGGCTGCTACTAAGCAGTACAATCTGTGCCAAAGCTCACTCTTCCCCCCAGGCTGGTACAAGTAACTAATCCCACACAACTGACTGATCAGAAGATTAATTTCCTGCAGTAGTGGTAAGATGGAAGACACTACCCAGGATCAGAAGAGCAGCGGCGGTAGCTTAGAAAAGGTTGGTAAGACTATTTATTTTGTCAGCAGCAAATCGTACCATGTAACTTCATTCTCATTTACTGCTCAATTCCAGAACAGTATCACCATGTATCAATTACTAACACATCTTTTTGTCTCAATCAGGTCTACGACTAAAGCAAAACTTACGAACCTCTTGTGAACCTCAGTGGCTTGTTTAAAAGGATGTTCTGCCAACTTCATATAGGAAAAAGATACAATCAACCTTTTCCTTCAGACCGTGGCAAGCTTTTCTTTATCCCACAAGCATAGCCACTTAATCTGGAAGTTGAAAAAGTGGTAGTATAATGGGAATAACTCATCAGCACCTTGAACTTCAAACAGTATAAAGACCTTTTACGCTGTTCTGGAGGAGTAATAGCTTCTTGCAACAAAGAACCATTATATCAAGGATGCCATTTTAAGGTAGAAACGTAGCCATAGATTAGGGTTGCTTTTATACTAAGCGTTCTGCCTAAAGTATCGTCAGTACTGCCATGACTCTCACAAGTCAGGAGCAACTCTTCAGCTTTTTCCTCTGCCTTTTATCCACTAGTTGAGAACAGTCTCAAAACTTGCAGCCTTCCCTCAAGACCTGGGTTAAAAACCCTGAGATGTGTAACGTTTTCGACAACTGGAGCAGAAAACGCTCATCTTGAGGATGCTCCCCACTTTCAAAAGCAAGCTATATCCCCATGCTGGGGAGCAGGAAGGTTCCCCAGCGGCCGTCTCCCCACTAAGGCTCCTCGGCCAGTCTGCAGGCCTCGCCGGCTCACGCTCTATGAAATCTGGACGGAACCGAGCAGACCTCTGGTCAGCAGGGCCCCACTCCCAGTGGGTGCTTCTACCAAGAAAGGAAACGGTCCGCGGGATCAATTCGCCGCTGAAGCGCGGCGGGGGTAGGCGGGAGCCCCCAGTCTTATCGTGGAGACTCCAGAGCAGCTCTCCCTATGGCTTCCAGGGGCCGGCACTGAGACGCCGGCGGGAGGGTGAGGTCTCTACCGGAGAAGCGCAGAGCTGAGGAAGCACATGGCGGCGGTAACGGCAGCGCCATGTTACCTCCTTCCTGCCCCTCCCCGCACCGTTCCTCAAGCCCCCGCCGGCAGAGGCGCGGCCATTACCGTTCTGCGTGCGAATGGTGTCGCCGCTGGTCCTGTCGCCGAAGACAGCGAGCGGACCCTCCAACGCCGCCATCTTCCTCCCCGGCCGCCGCTTCACACAGAGAGCAGTGGCTGCGCGCCGAACCGCGGAACAGACAGCGTACCGCAGGGACTGATGGGTACAACCCCCTTCCCGGCGCAGAGGGGAAGGGCAGGGCACGGCCCAGCACGCACGGGAGGGGACCGGGAGGGAGGAGCCAAACCCTGCCTGGCCAATCACAGGGCGCGGTACGGCCCGGGCTCAAGCTGCGATTGGTGCGCGCACTGGAACAGAGGCGCCGAGCCGAAGGAGGGCTGAGAGCGCTTCCAGGAGCTTCTAGAAGGCAGGGCGGACTTAGTGCGCATGCGTCGTGGCTCCCGCTCGGCGGGGTGGGGATGTGTGAGGAGGGGAATAGTCTGTCAAGTATCGTCATGCATTATAGAAGCTCAGGATAATCCTGCAGTGGGATGGGAGGTACCGCCCGCCTCCGGGCGCTGCTTGCGCCTGATCCGGTAGACGACGGATTTGTAGGCTGCAACGCAAAAGTCGCAGCTTTGCTTTTAGCAATGCAAGCGGTTTTTGCGGCTACTCCGGTCGCTTTCCCGTGGCCGCTTCTTTGGGCCCCCTTAAGGAGGCGTGGCGCCGGGGCGTGCTGGTCAGTATCGCTTTGCGCCCTTTTTCCCTCGAAGGGGATAATTAAACACTATCTCTTGAGTCAGGGAAGCGTTTCATATTCTGTTCTGTAACACGAGACTGACAGCACCGCAGAGCTCCCGCCAAAGCCTGCACCTCGGGTACTCCCCCACGCTCGAGGTGCCTGGCGCTCTAGCGTGACATCATCAACCACGGACGGAAGTGCTTAGAAGCTGGCTTGCGGGGAAGGGACCCGCGGCGCCAAAATGGCGGCGCCCAGGTGCCTCTGAGCAGAGGAAGGTGGTTGTCCCCCGAGGCTGTGGTGGGCGCCGGCTCCCCATGGCGCTGAACAGCCGTAGCCGCCTGTTGCTGGCGGCCACCAGGCTTCGGGTACATGGAACTGGTAAGCTCGGGCCCCTTGCAGTCCTCTGTGCTGGCTTTTCCTGGCTCCGCGTACCCTGTGCTGCTGGCGGAGGTCCGCTCCCGGGGCGATCTCGCGGCCGGTGCCTTGGTAGAGCCTGCTCCGCCTGTGCTGTGCCCTCGTTTGTAATGGCGGTTCGGGCTCCTGTGGGACGGGGGCGCTGCTGATGCGTCTCCCTGGCCGGGCAGGTAGGCAGTCTGACAAGGAGAGACTGTCCCCGTTATTATGGTGAGAGGTTCCCACTGACTCTCTGGGCCCAGAAGTTGAGTGGCAGAGTGAGCTTGGAAGCCTAACTATAAATTGGTATTTGTTAGGCTAATTAATGATGATAAGCCCTACAGGATCGAGGATTTTTACCTCGTTATTTGGTAGTGCTACCGTTGGTTCTTTGTGTACTTTACTTTTAGCATTTTGTAAAGCCTTAATTTTAGGAGTCTTCTAGTCTGTCTGAATTTATGTTTTATGTGCAAGCTATGAACTAGTGTTAAAGCTTAGTATGCTTTTTTAGTATTAGCTTACAGTTCATCGCATAAATTGGAGAAACTGATTAACCTCTGGTAATCTGTTTGTGGTTTTTCTAAAGGAAATTTTGCCCTGCTGAGTTTTACAAGCTGCGTCATTCTGTATTGTGTTTGTTCTATTCTCTGCATTACTTTTATTTATTTTCTTAAAGTCTCTGGAATCTTACTTCCTGCTTTCCCCCACAAGGTCTTCGCTTTGCATCAACTAAAGCCAGTCTCAAGCCTGAGACCCAAGTGGACACAAGCGAAAATGAGATTGTTGCCCCAAACTTCACTAACAGGAATCCCCGGAACTTGGAGCAGTTGGCCTTGGCTAGGAAAGAGCGTGGATGGAAGACAACGTGGCCAAAGCGTGAATTCTGGCATAGGTGAGTCAGAAAGCCACCAGCAGAAATGAAGACTTGAAAAGAAAAATAAACAAATTCTCCCACCCAAAACAACAGTAAAGAAAACCACCAGGTGGAAATTCTATGAAATGTGCATTTTGGGTTGCTGAATCAGTTTCCCCTTTGGTTGTTCTTAATTAACAGGTATCTGCTGTGTTCAGAGAACAGTAGGCTAGCAGCACGTGAAAGTTAGCATATGTGTTCAAGATCTTCTCATCTGCTGTTAAGGTAGCAGTAATTTTGCTGAAGCCAATGCTGTTTAACTTGGAATTCTAGTTCTGTGGTGACCATGCGTCATTATTTTATTTGAGGTACCATGATAGATTGTTTAGATGTTTTTATTTTATTTAATTAGGAAGTGCTGATTTCCCCTGGAAAATAAGTTCATCTTAAGCTGGGGGTTCAAAAATAATTATTTTGTTCTTCAGGGGAGGATCACGTCCAGTTTGTTCATACCTGGAAATTTGATACTGTCTCAGTGCAGTAAGAAATAGTTGCTCCTAATACCCTGTGGTTATGTGTTGTGGTTTATGAAGTACTGTTTGACCACATGTCAATCCTGATGAGTTGTCTTCTGCTGTGTAAGCACCAGCCTTTAAGAGACTGCATAACATACCCGACATTACATTCCTGATAGAGCAGCTCCCCAGTCCAGCTCACACATGCCTGTACCGCACTGTGTAGCTGCACAGTGCTTGTTTTGGAGGGACTGCTGGTGTGGGGCAGTGTAGAACCATGCACCTGAGTAACTGAGGAGAAGTTGTTCTTGGAACTTCACTCTCTTGAACTGGTAACACAAGTCCTATTTTATGTCCTAATTAGCAAAACCCTATGTAACAAAAATAGTATTATCCATTCATTATTAATAGCCATAGTATATTCAGTTTTATTTCATGAAATGAGTCACTTATGCATTTAAGCATATGAATGGTTTCTCTCAGTACTTCTAGAAAAGACATGGTAATCCCATGCTAGTTCTTTCTGTCACTCAGGTTACGGCTTGAGCGGACACAGCATTATGTGGAAGCCTTCGTTGAGCGCTCTAATGGGGATGTTGTGTTGTCTGCCTCTACCCGGGAGTGGGCCATAAAGAAACACCTGTACAGTCCCAAGGGAGTAGCAGCATGCAAAAATCTTGGCCACGTAATGGCACAGCGCTGTTTGGAAGCAGGAATCAACTTTGTGAACTTTAAAGCTGTTATCCCCTGGGAACATCACTGTGACTCGGCAAGTACCATCTCCTTGCACTTTTTTGGCTCTTTTTTTCTTTTTAAGCATGAATTTTACACCGCTTTGTCATTAGTTTTTATTTTGTGGCTTGCCAGTCCTTTCTTGTGACACTCAAAAAGGTAGCTTTGACAAGCTGCAGTACTGCTGTTAGGCTTCAATGAGGCTGTTACCCCTGCTCCTCCATACTGCATGTCTCCACTGATATTTTGGTGCCAATGGCTTTTCTTCCTATTTATTTATCTCCTTTTCTTCCTATTTATTTATCTCTCTTTTTCTTCCTATTTATTTATCCCTCTCTTTTAAACAAGATTCAGGAATTCGAAAAGGCTATGCAGGAGGGTGGTGTCATTTTGCGTGAGCCACGAAGAATCTATAAGTAAAAAGGACAGCGCTGGGAAAGCTTCACAAGGGACAAGGATCACTTCTTTAGTGATGTGTGTGCTGGCACAGTGAAGATTCAGAGCTGGAAAAAGTTTGAACGTGGCACCTGATAATAAAATATTTTTAAACAGACAGAAATGCATCATTCTTGATTCTAAAATTATCAACACCTTTAAGGTTAGAATAAACTGTTAACTGTAGTTCAGCCTGATAGATCAACAGAATTTACTTCGGAGTTCCGTGACTTTAAAGTATGTTTTCTGTTTAATATTTGGTATTGTGTTTGCTCTAACTGAGCTCTGCAAATGCTTAAATATTTGATCCTGTACACTCCTGGTCTAATTTACCAAAATGCAGTCATTACGTGACTGTTTAGAACTGTAATACAGTTATGCGCTAAATTTGGTGAAAAGATTAAATTCCCCTAACTCACCTTTTTGCAGCTTTCTTGCAACCCTTGGATTCTAACAACTTAAACCGTATCCATACAGGAGGGATGCTGCAGAAATGCCAGCTGTGGGGAGTAAGAAGCCCATTTCCCTCCCTCTGTACCCACTCCTTGGCTGCAACCCAATGACACTGTCCTGTCTCCCTGAGGGACGGGCAGAGCTCCTGATTACATCCAGGCTTTGTAATCCCCACAGCATGTGTGAGCCCATCGAAGAGCAGCATAGGATTCCAGAAGCCAGCCAGGCAGGTGCAGCTCTGTGCCTATGGCCAAGTGTTTGTAGACTCCGTTACTTCCCTGGGCAGCTTGTTCCAATGCCTGACTACTCTTTTGGTAAAGAAATTGTTCCCAATATCCCATCTAAGCTTCCCCTGTCTTACACTTGTTACCTGGGAGAAGAGACTGACCCCAATCTCAGTACAGCCTCCTGTCAGGTAGTTGCAGAGAGTGATCAGGTCCCACCTGAACCTTCTCCAGACTCAACAACGCCCGTTCCCCCACCTGTTCCTCATAACATTTGTTCTCCAGACGCTTCACCAGCTTCATTGCCCTTCTCTGGACCTGCGCTAGCAACTCTTCTTAATTGGTGCTGTTTCATAATACCTAATGGCGCATAGGCAGCGATAGCCTCCGTGTGGTCTTTATTTCGGGAAGATGTGGATGCCAGCAGAGGCCATGTCTGCTTTCCCTATGAGGCAGGCCCTGCAGAGCGGCTCCTCATTCAGGCCTCCCCACCTGTTCGCTGCAGCCGCGCCCCGCCAGCTGCCTGTGCGCTGCCCGGCGCCTCACAGCCGCCACGGTCCCGAGGAGCGCTGCCTTCCCCATTGCTTTATGATCACGCTTAGGCCGGGACAGCGTATAGGGTATCATGGAGCTAGGGGCGGCCGATTTCGAACGGAGCCTTCCGAGCCTGAGAGGTCGCATCCGCCGAGCCGACTTCCTGGGTGAGCCGGGGTGTGAGGGGACCCGTCCGCTCCTACCGGTACCCTCAGCCCCGCTGAGCGGCTCCTGCCCGGCCCGGGGCGCGTGGGCTGGAGGTGTATTCCAGCAGACAATGGCGCTGCAGTGCACTGTTTGTTTTCAAGCGCGGCAGCAGAGGTCGGAAAGTGAGTCCTCTCTGTGGTGCTGTGCTGGGACCTCGGGGTGTTAGTTACAGGAGTCATAATCCAGAGGGTGAGGAAATGGTGTGAGTGATCTTGTTCCTCATTCTGCCACTGGATGAGGGAGCAGGAGACTTCTTCACACAGACGTTATGGTGAAATGTTTCAGAGATCCTTGTTCTGATGCTGGTAAAACTCATGCTTCATTTTGACGTATAGTGTTTTTTGTGTGTGTGTGTTCTTTCTACCTTATCAGCCTTTGATATGGAGTTTACTGGCTTACATTCAGCTTCCCTACAAAATGATAAGATCAGGTAAAGCTGCTGGACTTCAGATGGGAAGGATGCTTGCTGTTCTAGCTCTGTGTGAGCTACCTATGTGTTGCAAAACCTTGTTTCCACACCTTTCCTCCCGTTCTGGTTGTGTTCCTAGCCTGTTTGATACCCCTGTGGAGCGGTACCTGAAGGCCAAGCAGAGTGTGCAGCACTTCACTGTTACTCAGCTTGGTAAGTGCTGTTCTGATACAGACAATAACCTCCTGAGATCTCAGTAGTAACTGTCCTTTTGCCAGCTGTCAGGCCCTGCAGGTAGCTCTGGTCTTAATTCACTCCTTACAGAGACATTCGTTTGCTGCATTCCCCCCTTTTGGTGTTTAATATTATCACCTTTTTAATATTGTAAATGTAAAGCCAAGTGGGCCATATATTTTTTACTTGTCTAAAGTTAATATTTAAAGATTGCAGGTACAAACACAGGGCTTTTAAAACAGAGGATACAAGCAAGAAGTAGATGATGGGAGCTCCTGTTCAAAGTTGTGTAATTTGATATAGTATATGAGTAAGGAGACTATCAGAGGAAAATGAAGGCTAATATTTCTATATTCCTAAAATAATAAAAACCCCACAAGAACAGTCCTGTAGTGGTGGTAGGGGGCTATTGGCAGTTAAGAACCAGTTAGAGGTCAAGGTATCAGCTCCAAAATGGTTTAAAATATTGTTCAAGCTTTAGCATATGATAGATCTTTACAGATCCACTGAATGGTTTTTGTTGGAAGGAACCTTAAAGCTTGCCCAGTTCCAAGCCCTCTGCCACCAGTAGGGACACCTTACACTAGGCCAGGTTGCTCCAAGCCCTGTCCTACCTGCACTTGAACATTACCAGGGATGGGGCAGCCACAACTTCTCTGGGCTATCTGTGTGTCTCACTTTGCTCATAGTAAAGAATTTATTCTTAATATCTAATCTAAATCTACACTCTTTCAGTTTAAAGGTGTTACCCTTTTTCCTACCACTAGTGTGTTTCTTGGGGAATAATAGGGTAATAACCCCAAACAAACAGACTAACAAACCTAACCCCCAAAGCCTAAGTAGTAAAAACCACGTTTCTTTCCTTTGTGGTGCCTAGCTCCTTCCAAATGCTTCTGTAGTGTAGCTGGACCCACAGACCTGTGTATGCATAGTCTGAGACTTTCATCACCAAGTCACCTGTTCTCCTCCATTGCTCAATCTATTTGCTGTTTAATCAGACTTGACTCCTTTCCCCATTTTACACTAAAAGCTTGTCCCTTTTCAGCTCTCAGGGAGCTGTGGAGTGGCCTGGCAGTTAATGCTGTTAATGATTTGCACTGTGCCATTAGTGAATGGAAAACAAGCACTCCATCAGGGGATCCCCACATTCCTTACCTAATCTTCAAGGCATCCAGCTGAACGTTGTCATTTCAACAGAGGTTTCTCTCTTGCAGGCCTGGCGATATTCTCAAATGAAAGTTCAAACAAGTAAGTTAAAAAGCAGTTTTCTGTTACAATAAAGACAGTGCAGTTGAGATTTTATTCTCTCTCTTGGGAGGAGTTACTCCCATTAACAATTTTCTAGAGAGAATTTTCTTTTCATTGTAGGTATGTGGTTCATTCATACAACTTCTTTCTTTTTCCTTCAACATGGGGGGTTACGGATGTCGAATTCACCCTCTCTGCGTCTAGCATTCAGTTCCTGTCTCATTATGGCTTTGACTATAATAAGGTATGTAATCTCTCTGCCAGAAGTCTAGAACAGAGGAAGTCTGTGCAATTACAGGAGAAATTAGAATTAATATCCCTAATTGCTACATTTCTGGGGCAACTGGGATCTTGCTAAAGTATGAATGCATGGGTAGGTTCACTATCAACAGGGAGAGTATGTGCTGTTTTTTCTGAACTGCCATAGAGGCAATGACCTTATGTTTGTCAGGCATTTCCCCACCTCAAAAAAAAAGAAAATTTGTCCCTGGTGATCTGAAGACTTACTAAACATACCTCAGGGGGAGTCTTTATTAGCACTGAAGATAGGGAAGTCTCGGTTTATCTGCTTTTTAGGTATTGCCACATTTCCCATAAAAATCAGACTGTGTCATCACTTAAGAGCACTGTTTAGCAGTTTTGGACAGGAAGTATTGTGGTATTTCAACACTTGAAGTATCTCATTAAAGGAAAGGTAAAAGCAGAGCAGAAAAGAATGATTACAGTTAACAAAAATCCTTCTCTCCATAAATAAAAGTGTTCCTTTATGTAAGAATGCATTTTGGATTACCTACACTTTGTATATTAGGAGAGGATAGTCTGAGAATGAGGCACATCTGCATCACCCAAGTGTATGCCAGGTTTGGACCTGGCTCACCTGCTATTCTCTAATTTACTACATGAAACTCCAGGGGAGAGTACCAACCTGGCATTTTTTCCACCTTTCAGTTCCTGAAAGATGGAATCCCATACATGAATGAGGCACAAGAGAAGATCCTTCACCAGCATCTCTTAGAGGGTAGCAGGAAAGTGAGCAGGTGAGTGCCACTCACAGAGGTGGCTCCTCAATACTGTGTTGGCAGTTCACCTTCACTCAAAATCACCTTTTGTAGAAATATTAAAGGCTATTGGTCCAAATGCCTTGCTGCTAGCTGTTCCAGCATGCTGTGGCCTCTCTGAAGGAAGATTAAGATCACAGGATACAGTCTGGAGTATTTGGGTGACTTATTAAATGATGCGTTTGTATTCCTACAGCAAGGTACAAGGCTCCGTCTGTAAAGAGCTTTTTCTCAAACTATGCCTCTCCTCCTGGTCCTGCTCTAGTGCTCTGGACAGGGATGTGCTGAAGAAAGCTATTGATGAAGTGACCTGTTGGATAGCTGCAGCAGAGGAAGAAGAGACTATGATTCTGCAGGATCTAAGTGGTATGAAACAGGGTGCTTCCCTTAGGCACCTCTGCGCTCTGAGTGGCTTCATCACTTCTGAACCCCTGGGGCTGCTACTGTCCTTTGTTGCCTGTTCTGTTAAACTGCTCTGTTGAGAGGGAAAGCACCAGCGCCTGTCCTGCCTTTACATCTCTTGTGCCCCTGTCTACACCTCAGTTCCTTTCACGAATTCATCTCTGGGCTCTGTTTTTCTGCTCCATTGGGACAGTGGTTCTTTCCATAGTGGCAGAGCATGTCTAGGCACTTGGAGTATGCTATGTGGTAACTTCCATTTTGTGTTTCTTCAGAGCAGCAACTGGAGAATTTGTAAATGCTCTGAAGCAGGACAACTTTTGACTTGTTTTAAATCCTAGGCGATCTGTTTTTTGTTTGTCGCCTTAGCCTTGGAGAAGGGAAAGGCATGTCTCCCTTCAAGGTTAGTTTCTTCGTACATGGAGCAACAGGAGCCCCATGGTGAAATATGTATGCCAGTGGGAATAAACAGGCTAATCGCCACCTGTGCTAGCTTTCTGGAGTATTATAGTAGAGCTGAGGAGTTTCTGAAATTCTCACTGTGCATTTTTTGTTTTCCTTTGGTTTCAGGCTATCAGATGCTTGAAGTTCAGCTGGTTCTGAGACAGGCTCTCCAAAATGTTTGGACACAGCCTCTTGGAATCAAGAAGGTGAGATGGAAATGCATGTAGACCTTTTGGAAAGGTGGTTTCTATCCAGACTGATAGGACTGGCATTCTTGCAGGGACTCTGAAATGCTGCTTGTGCTTTTAATGATAAGATCCAGGAGAAGGAGAAAACAATGACTGAGGAATGTCTGGGAAGTATTGATTGTGGGATCCCAAGAAAAGAGATTTAGAAAACAGTAACTTTGGTATCGGTTTGTCCTGTAGCCACAAAATGCCTTGAGCTGGAAGTGCTTGTCTTCGAGGCAGTCCTGGAGAGACCCTGTCTATGCCTCCAGACTTTGTTAGATCTCTCCTTCAATACCTCCACAAGAATGTACAAGTTCTATCCTTTTATTGTGGTTTTCCTTTTGCTGCCTTCTGCTGTGTAGTTGTTTTGAAGAGTTTTGGTAAGTCTGTTGCATAGCCATTTTGCTGGTTTACTATTGGCTATTGCTATCTTATGTTTGGTGCAGTATTTTCTGAGTTAAACCTGTGGCTGCAGACTTCTCAAAATATAGTGTGAGTATGACACCAGGCAGTTACTTACAAAACCATTATCTTTGTCTGGTAACCAATGTCAGCAATGTGACAGGTTTACCCAGCTTTCTCACCTGAAGCATAAGCCTTTGGGGACTTGGGTTTGTTTTTTTTGATTGCTGTTCATTTTTGGGTTTTGTGCCATGAACTTACACATTGGTGGCAAGCTAAACTGGATTTTATTAGTTGTGCTCCAGAAAAACCATGTTAGGAACCATCCTCTTAACAAGAGAAGCATTTATAAGACACTTTTTTTGTTGCTGGAGGGCTTCCATATGATCTTCATATGGAAGAGAAGTGGGACATTCCTGAGGTCCCAGGGGATGCACTGTTTCTTCATCCTGTGCAGCCTGGAAGCTGAACCTGTCCTCAGCATTACTGAACGCCAGTAAGCAGTGTACATGCAACTAGCTGACACTAGGCTGGGATACCCAATGACTGCTCTTTTCAGGTGATGGTGAAAAAAGTGAGTCCCCAGTGTCGTCAGCTTCTGGAGAACTCTCCTGATGACTGCTGCAAGAAGGAGCTCATTCTCATGTCTGCCCGGGGCTTCACCAACCTCTTCCAGATACTTGTTCAAGCCAAGAAGGTGAAATGGCTTATACCAATTTTCACTTTTTAGCTCTGTTTTTGGTGAATGTAGAAGGATGATAGAAGATAAAGTAGTAATTTGTACTGAATGACTCAAGTAAGTCAGTGTGATCCTTCACTTGTCAGTAAAACTGAGATGAATTCTTAGATTGCAGCCATGTTGAGAAAAAATAACTATTAAACACTACATCTTACTGACCAGGTCCCACTCCCAAAGCATGCTCAGAATTTTGGATCCAAACAGTAGATTTCCCTGTGTTACTTTTCTACTTTTCCTGCAAACCAAATGCAGCCAGGATAGAGGGAGCCAGAACCCATTCTGCAATGTGATTCTTGCTTCACTTGAGAAAATGCAGAAGTCTGCAATGTTAAAAATCCTTGTGTTACACAGCATGAGTCACTGTCGAAGAAACTTTAGCAGATTCGTGGCTTTTGAGCAAGTTATGCTTTTCAGCATGTGACAGATTAGTTTACTGGACCATTGTGGCAGTTGTTCTATATGGAGATTATTAAATGAATTTCAGCTTAAGGAGACTATGGATGATGTGGATAGGCTGTACTTGCCCTTGTGAGTGATCTTATAAATCTGATTGATGGAAGATTTTACCAGTGCTGAGCTGAACCGAGAAACCACCTAGCTCTTTACATCCACTGAAAATAGAATGCTGCTGAAAAAATACTCTCTTCAGAGAGTTCACAGGTTTGGTCTCCTGAAAACAGTAGTCCTGTGAGCATTGCAGCCTGCTGAGCTTGTCTAAAGTTGGTTATCTCAGAGCTCTCTTCAAAAATATGCTCCAATGGGCTGTTATGTTTGTTTTTCGTGTAGCCTCTGGTGGGACACAACATGCTCATGGACCTTATGCATCTTCATGACAAGTTCTACAAGCCCCTTCCAGGTAATGCTGCACATAACTGCTCTCCCTAGGCTGCTGCCTTTGCAGTGGGGATGAGACAGTAAGCACAATGGCCACTCATCACCCCAGCCACCCACAGCACTTAGCAAGCAGCAGCACTAGTTTCCTTTTCTAAGCTCTTAACTGCTGGAGTGGTGCACTGCTCCTCTGACTTCACCTCTCTTATTCATTTGCAATATCATTGGGTTTTCCCCACTTTTTATGATGTCTTTCTCCACATGTGTTTTGCTTTCAGAAAGCTATGAGGAGTTTAAAAGGAACATTCACAACCTGTTTCCTGTCCTAATAGACACCAAGACTGTAACAAAATCCATATGGAAGGTGAGATGAAAAGATTTTTTGATTTGGAGTTAAAGTTCATCTTTCACCCAGAAGAGAGGATATCTTTTCTTAAGTGTCCTGTGGTTACAGAGTTGTTCTCTGTTGCCCTGAGTAATTCTGAGTTTAGATCTCATTTAATGAATCGGCAGTAACAGTTGATGAGCTCACTTACTACAAAGTTTGTCTTGATTGGTTTTCTAACATGTTCTTCTCTTATAGAAATGTCAATTTCCTTTGGGATCTAGTCTTCTGGAGGTGTATGCAGTTTTGTGCAGGTAAATGGTGGGCTATTGTTGCAGATTGGCCTGGGGACCGAGGACCCACTTACAGGCTATAACGCCTTCAACAATCCCTTTGTTTTCTTGGGAAAGATATTTCTAAGTCAGTGACTTTATATGTTCATACTTTACTTCCTCCCAAATGTTTTTCAGCTCGTTTCTTGTTTTACTAAATTTAAGAGCAAAATATTTGCACATCTTTTCTTACAAAGTAATTGTAGAATAAGTTATTTGTTCTAAGTCACTTCTCGTATCATACCACCATTAACTCATTGGTCACAAGTTTGCCTTGCAGACACCTTTACATGCAGCTTTGGAGCTAGGTGTTGCTTATGTCGCATTATGAAATGAATGAGTTTCAGTTCTCAGTGAAAATACACCCCAATCTCAAATGCCAGCTCCCAAGAAAGGGCTGCACTGAGCCCAAAGCAGTAACTAAATACAGTGTTCAAATAGAGCACAATAACAGATAAGAGTATCTCATGAGTTTAGCTGTGATGTGGTAGAGTTCTCTCTTACTTTGCTTGTTTTCTCTGAAGAAGGAGATGCAAAATTAGTGCTTATGAATAAAGTACTGTGATTCTGAGGTTGCTTTGTGACTGTTTTTGTTTCTGGTTTTTATTTTTTTTGTGTGTGTGTTTTTTTGTTTGTTTGTTTTTTCCTGGGGATGTGTATATTTCTTTTCAGACTGAAGATTCTCAGAGGTCTTATGCTTGCTTGTTCTTTATTTCAGTAATTCCATTGATGTCTGTTCATTAATCTATCTTCCAGAGTTCCCCATTCAAATAGAACCATCTAGTTAATCCCTTTCCCTGGAGTTTTCTATTGATTATTTATTTTTTTACTTTTTTTTAGTTTTGCTCACATATTTTTGCATGCAATTGCAGGAAATTTGCTGTTACAGGATTTGACTGTGGGAAGAGAGTGAGGAAATGTTTAGGAGGTAGTTTTCAGGAAGAAACTGTTAGATACTATTCATCCAAGTATCTTTTAGCTTTTTCACAGAATGCTAACAAAGTCCCTTTTAAAGTCTTCAGTAGCTTTTCCTGGCATGAAACCATGGCTCATTAGAGAACACTAACTTGTCTCTAATATATAGAAGAAAGAAAAGTATCTTACACATCCACTTGTCTTCAGCAGCAACCTAAATCCCAAGGATTCAATGTGCCCTGAGATAGCTCTTGCAAGTGACTGCTCAAGATATGGTATGTTTTTAAGCAAGTCTTCAAAATTAGGTGGCTAAAAACGGGTTGGTTTTACAGTCTGGATGTTCACGTGCAAATCATGAGTGAGTGCCAGTATGTTTTCCTGAATTTGCACATATGCATTTTTGTCCAGACCCAAAGCTTGGGCTTCCAAAGTGTTCTATGTATCCCTGGTAGCTGCCAAGAGTCATGCGGGGCAGGCTTATATTGTCCTGCTAGCACAAATGGCATTTACGCTAAGTTGGGCTGAACTGAGCCTGGCTTGTGGGTGTGAAGCATTGATAGCCCTTCTAAGGGGTGTTGGGAAGTGGAAAATAGTGGTCCTAGAATGGACAATAGTGGGAGCTAATGGCAGGGAAGTTCTGAGAAGTCACAGGAGCTCGGTGGCTCATGTGCAGGGTTAGTGGTGCTGTGTGTGCAGGAGATTGTGTTCAGCACATGGTGTACTGCCTGCAAGGCAGGTGTTTCTTGGCTGCTTCTGGCAGCGCAGGGCCTCCTTGTGTTTTGAAATGCTTCCCATGGCATTGATAACACATGCAACCCAGTTTAGTTTAGGTCTTCATAAAGTTTCTGATGTGCACCTTGCTAAGGTTTTCAGGCATTCATGAAACTGCTGCCTTTTTGTTGGTATAATTTCAAAATGCATGGTAGAAGCATAGACTTCTTATAGGGTGTAAAGGTCTCAAGGTGAGGAAGGAAAGGAAGCTGAGGTTGGGAGGATGCAACTCCAAAACCAAACAGTGGATCTTATGAATGTTAGGACTCTGCTTGAGGCAGTCTCTACAGTGTGCTAAAGGTATTTACTCTTTCTGGTTTTGTTGGGCACTTACAGCTGAGAAGAAATCTCCTCATGAGGCAGGCTATGATGCGTTTCTCTGTGGTTCAGGTAAAATGCCTCTTCAGTACTTTTTCAGTTTGTGTTGGGACTCAAATACCTTTCCTGCTCTGTACCTCCATTGCATGCTAAAAAACGTTTGTTTATAGTCTGTTGCTGTTAGTAACTTAGCTGCACTTAAATGAGCTTTTTACTTTCCGTTTGTTTAGATGTTTCTCTAGCTTTGTTCTAATGCCACCTCATTATTCCTCCTCCTAGTTCTTCTGAAGTCAGCCCATTTGCTACTGTGCACATCCACAGAGTAAGTGATGCTTAAATGCTTACTGAAAATTGCGTTACATGGATGGGTCCTACGAGAAAAAGTCGTCAGTTCGCTCTGGCTGACTTTTTGTTTTGAAGGCTGGCTTTCCTTTTGACTGAGAGAAAGTGTTACTGGAAATGTCACTGTCCTAATTAGATTTTTATTTTATATATCTGAAAGTAGTAGCTTTATGTCAAAGCTGACATTTTAAAAATTAAATTGAGGGCCATGCGGTGGCGTGGAGGTTGGGAAATGGCACTGTGACTCCTTTACCCTTGAACTGGTTGTCTAGAGTTTAGTTCACTTGGGTAAGGGTCAAATCATTTTCCATTAGTTTCCATTTTTGATATCTGTGTGATTCAGTGCCTTTGGTTAAGTTCCTAGGAAGCAACTTTTCAAATCCCTTCTCTTTGCTTGCAGCTTTTTGACTACTGTACAGGATTTCAAGATCTGAAACACCTGTTTTGTCACTAAAGAACTGCTTTGGGAGCTCTTGCTCCAGAGGCACTGTGCAGCACTGGAGAAACAAACCTCTGTTTCATTTTGTTTTCTGATGTAGCGGTGCATTGGAGGCTGATCCTTCTTTCCCTCAGTATCTATTCGTGTTAGCCGAGTACCTGAACAAAGTGAATTTCATCCGAGGTGGTGTTTCAAGCATTGTGCGTATGAATGGCAGGTCTGTGACCAGTTTGGGGGAGGGGTGTGTAGGTCAGTAGCCTGGTTGATGGCTTCATTAGAGGAGAAAAATCCACCAATGCCTGGGCCCACTTTGGCTTAAGTTGTCATACAAGTTACACAACTGACCTTTCAAAGTGGCAAATGAGCTGAATTTCAGCTTTGTGAACTGCATTTATATTGCTATCCTGTAAGATAGCATTAGTCAGCTTACTTTGCTGATTCTCTGGTGGGTTCTCATTAATGGTGACTTTGCTTTTATGACTGATGCTTAAAAGAATCTTGAGACAAAGGAAACATTATCTTACAGGAGCAGCGGTATTGTACAAGCTGTCTTATTTATGTGCCATGTTTTACATATTCCCTGTTTATATCAGTAGTGCTTCTGTGGTATTTCTGAACTCGAATATGTCTCAGTTTTGTCTGCTTTCCAGAATTTTTCTGGTGAAGATGTTCCCTCCCACCGTCCCCCTCTCCTGGTTGTCCATGTCCGAGGCTGGCCAGGGCTGAACGAAAGGCAGATTTACCAGGAGTTCAAAGCTCTTTGTCGCTTTGATGTCAGGCGACTTTCGAAGAACCAGTTTCTTCTGCTCTCCAATAAATTTAAGCAGTAAGTGATTGGGAAGTCTTATTATTTTGTCCCTTGAGCCTTTCTCATACAGACCTTGATTCCACCCTCCCTCAGTTGTGACAACTCTAAGAGATTCCTGTCCCGAGCTGTGGGATGTTATAAGCAGCTTGCAAGCTGGGGCTCATAACGTGTATTTTCATTGCAGAGTCAGGCTTGTTCTGCGAGATTATAAACATCACCCTCACCTGCGGGTTTCCGTCTATGGCTACTGGAGGCACTCTCCGGGCGTGAATTGCGTTCTCCAGTGAGTAACGGACACCACGGAAACCGGGATGGGAAAAAGCATTCCTTTCTGAGTGCCTGGCCGGGGCACAGCTGCTGCCTGTGCTCTTGTGCAGTGTTGTTCTCCTGGGACGCTGGCAGAAGGGGTTCAGGAGCAGGTTTGCTTGCTGACTTTCGAGCTTTCAGCCCTGAGCAACTGCACTTCTTCATCCCGATTAGATGGGAATGTTACCCCATAGATAGCACAAAACTATGTGCCGTCATTATGGGCAGAGGGTTATCTTATGATCTGTAGTTGGAGTGCTGGCTGTAATAAGCTTGAGGAGAAAGAGGCAGAGTCTCCCAGGGGTGGGATGGATGTGTTTGGTTTTTTTTACAGCAGAATTGACAGTTCGATAGCAGGAGAAGATTCCGGATTTCAAGTGCACCCCTCTCGTGAGGTGGTGACAACAGTGCTCATGCAGGGTGAACTTCTGGCCTGACACAGTTCGGAAGACAATCTCAGTGCTTAGTCAGAACAAAATTAAGCCCTAAATACAAGTAGCCTAACAGCATTTATTATTCTTGCCGTTTAGAGTCTCCGGTGTTGTGGCACTGTGGTCTGTCTTGGCCTTTGTACTTGGAGGAGCTTCTCGCTGCTTGTTCTAAAGGACTACCTTACAGATGTGACATGAAGAACTTCTAGTGTTGCCTATGGTTGGTTTTGTTTCCCTTCACTCAATAAATTATGATTAAAGAAAAGTTATCAGTGGTGGTTTTAATTGCTTTCTTGGAAATGTGTTTTCAAAGAGGATGTGTTGGTTTCCAATTTGTTGTATTTTTTAATCTTTTCAAAGTACAGTCCCATCCCGTCCCCGTCCCATTGTCTGTCGTTCCCCCCCCCCCCCCGAAGAAGGAGATAAGCTTCTTTCAATAACTAATTTACTTTGATCCTCTGTTGGGTCTTCACAGCTATTCATAACACCAGTTTGTTCCCAGTGCTGGTGCTGCTGCATAAAACACTTTTCTGATGCAGTTTGGGAAGTTAAGAAACAAAAGAGGCTATTTTAGCTTCAGTTGTAAAGCAGGGGAAATGTCACCGTTTGCCAAATGAAAATGAGTAGAGTTGATGAAGAAACTACTCTTGGGGCTCACAGAAGACGCTGGAGAGTAGTAAATAATCTGCAGTGCTGTTGATATCATGTAGAGGCATTTTCAGTGGCAGCATAGCTGAGGGAAGACACAAGCAAGTGGAATTTATCAGCTTCCAATCTGTATAATACATCCAGGTCAGGTGAGTTGGCACACACTGCTGTTTCCTTCCAGCGCACAGCATGTGATCAGTCCTTTATCCAAAAATACCACTGGACATGCTTCTCTGATAAAGCTGGAGTATTTGTCAGGCCAGGGACTTTGCTCTTCAGGAATCTTTCTTAGTCATTTCCTTCTCAAAAACGGCTTCCTAATCCATGGTTTGCAAATAGTAGTCCCTAGATTTCATTAGTCAGACCTAACTGGATGGGCCCCATGATCATCTAATGTGTAGAATCTGCTTTAATTGTAAGTTGGGAGTTGCTGCAGGGCACCTTAAAGCAGCAGCAGGGTATTGCACAGTAGCACAGTACTGCAGTGTGTTCCAGCATCATGTGCTTTTTGCTGCTTTGCTGCTCTCCAGGAGAAAAGGGCAGTGTATCTTCAGACACGGCTCTCGAGTTCTGCACAGCTTGTGGTTTACAGCTCTGATTTCACAAGCCAGCTCCTAGCCAGACAAGTGACTGACTGTTAGATGACCTTTTTAATTTCTTTATAGTAACCCCTTCAGCGATGGGGTTCTCTGTCACAGTTCCTTCAGCTGCCAGTGTAAGTATCTCCATGTTCATTTTGTAATGATTTTTTTGTCTTTTTAGCACCATTTGACACTCCCTTTATGTCAAGGAAAGCACAGGCTTTGTATGTTGTATAGATCGCTTGCTGTCCAGAACCTTTTAAAGAGATCTGTCAGTTAATACATTTTAATACATTGATTTTTATTTGATGTGTTCAAGATTAAGTATGTGGGGCTTGAGAGAACATCTGTGCTCTGGGGAGTAGGCAGGGAAAAGGCAATGCTATCTCTAAATATTCCTTCATTTTTGTTTCTCGTGGCTTCAGTGCTGATATGGCAGATACACACTGACAGTGGAGAAGAGCAGAATTTACCTCTTTTGAAAGTCATGCTATTCTTTTTATATAGAAGAAAACTCTATACACTCCTATGTTTTCTAACTGTGAATCAATGATTCTTCTAAGTATTATGCACTCATTCATAACACACCACAGATTAAAACCTTGGCATATCTTGGAATGGTGAGGTTGCAAACGTTTTTCAGGATGAATGGAGTGAAACGGGCTGGTACCAAGTGCTTGTATTACTCACCCCCTTGATGCAAGGTAGCCTGACAAGCTAAAATGCCTTCAGCTGTATTGCAGCACCACAGCTGGTTCAGAGCTTCGTGTGCTGATGAAGGGTATACCCTAAACATGGGAAAATCCTGCTCTACAACTGCTCTCTCAACACATGTCTGTGCTGTTCTCCATGTGCAGCAGTAGATCTGACTTTTATTTTCTGGTTTCATATCCCTTTTTCCTATTGCAGCCCCTCTGCACTGGTTGCTGTGATCCCCACCACTGGAGAACCCTTCCCAGAGGATTAATTGAGGGGCAGTGCATGAAATGTTGTAGCCATATTTCTTCAAACACTCCTTAAGCTTAAAGGACCTTATCTGTGCCTTAACCCTAGAGACACGTGGAGTTCTCTGGGCAGAAGATGGTGATTGCAGGGTGTAAGCTGGGGCAGGCAGAAAGGAGAGGCTCAGCAAGGATGGAAACTGGAAGAAGAACACATGCAGGCAGAGGTCATGGAAGGGAAGCTTTTCTGCCGCAAGTCCCTGAGGAGCTGTAAATTCATTGCAAAGTGGAAGGCCATGAAAAATGGAGAAAAGTCATAATGCTGGGATGCGTGGGGGATGAGGGAAAGCTTATGCTCAGTGTCCTCACTCAGCTCATCTGTGCTTTCTCTCACTGCAATAACTACCTTGTTGAAGTTTGTGGTTTTAACAAAGCCAGTACTTCAGTCACAGTGCCGAGCACCTTTAGGTTCCCCTTCAGGGAAAGAGTACAGGGTACTTTTAGCTCTGAGAGGTACCTGGGCAAGGGCTGCTCGCTGTGAAGCAAGGCAGTGCACATCGAAGTGCTCACATGAAGCTTGGGCAGGGGAACAAGACCTGGATCCTCAGCGAGGGAGGATTCAAATGTGTCTTTCCCATTGGCATCCTAACAGGTAAGTAGTCAAATCCTCTTGCAACTTCTCCCCAGTGTTGTGGTTTAAGCCTCTCAGGCAGTTAGCTCACTCTCTCCCTGCTCTTTCTTCCCCCAGTCCTGGGGGGATGGGAAGGAGAATCAAAAGAATGCAACTCCCACAGGTTGAGATAAGAACA